>OVAY01001648.1:0-26367 GCA_900406395.1 Kernera saxatilis | reverse complement strand
TATTCTTTGCGGTAGAGAGTTCATCTGAGTTGTCTAACACAAACCAGAGATATGTGTATCGTTCGTCGGAGCTTCATAGATCTTGTCGATGTTATTCAAGTTATGGATGAGCTATAAAAAAAATGCATAATTTGTTGTAATGTTTCGTCGGAGAAATGTGGGAGAGAAGAGATGAAGTGAGAGAGAAGAGAAAGTGTAAATTAGAATTTTTTCAGCAAAAATTCATGTAAAAAAGTTGTCAGAATGTGTCACCTAATTTCCAATTTATTGGTGTATATTTGTTGCAATTACTCTTTTCATAAATTTTTATACATTTGGAAACTTCAAAATCTATTGAAAGAAACATTAAATTATTATAAATATCATAAAAATAAAAGATTGCTATTAAGAAAACATTAGTTGGACAACAATAAAATAAAATAAAAGAGTGAAAAGAGAAAGAGAAAATAGACCAAGAAAATAAACAAAATATATAATATTTTTACAAACTACATTTTTTGCCATATATATATATATATATTGCATATGGATTGATCCATATAACACTACAAATTAAGATCTGACTGATACCTTTTTATATTATTTTCCCACTTATCCCGTTCGTTTTTGCATATTTCTGGTGTGTTAAATTACAAAGAATCAATGTCAAATGCCAGACTTCGCACTATATAATTTATTGTTATCTATTTATTATAATTTCTCAATATTTAGGTTATTTTTCAATTTTTTTCGAGAAAATATAAAATGTGAAGGTTGTCTAGTCGTCCATAAGCGCAGAGTCGACGTTGTCTTCAACAATCTCGTATTACTCTCCCCCACATAATATTCTTATCCAAATTTTTTGCTTATACACACACATTACACAGAATTTTCTGTAATTGTTTTATTTTTGAATTTTCTTATATAATAAGTCCATAATACTCAACTTAATCTATTCAAAACATATTCTTGAAAGCGAGCTACATCTTTATGTATTTGATAGAAAAAAACTATAATACACCCATTTTCTTCACTGTTGAGGTGGCCCTCCCAATAATAACACGAAACGCAATGTCTGTTTTTTCCACCACCCGACATATATACAATGTCATTTTAAACTATTTTTGAATTAGATAATTCATTGAAATTTAAATTGGCATCTCGATGAAAAATGTCTCAAGTGTTACTTACGGGATTCAAACCTTTTTTGTCAACTTTTTTTTTTTGTTATAATATTGTCATCTTTTAAAACATTCTACAAAAAATATTATATAAAACTGGCGAGCAAAAATGTTAAATACTTTGATGGCTGCTCTCAGATTCTTTATCACAATCATAGATGATTATTGAGTTTTAAGTATTTTATTTTTATGTTTTCATAAATAAAAGAGAGAACAAAAATCACATGAACCACGAGGGGACACGTGTCGGATAGGGGAGACAGCCAATTGGATCAGAATGGTGATCGATAAGACAAGTATTCTTAGGGGGCCCAGAAAGACAAGATCGCCGTTCGATACATGTATCATGTTGGCTTCTTGCGCGAACCATCTTATGGTCATAGATTTGCACAATATTTTCTTACCGTATTTATACTTATTGGGTTCGACTGGTAGTGAAAGATCCTTGGGAAAAGGTTAATTGAATTTATTTAGACTTTTTTTTAACAAGAAAGTAATACTAAAATAATTAAAAAAATAAAAGATAATGATATAAAAAATATATGTATATAAAAATATTTGTTTAGTATCGCTAATTGTTATTGATTTTGTGATCGGTAACTATTAAATCATTGTTGCTATTATATATTATATACAATAACTTATGTATAGAATATTATTATATACAATTTTATTTTTCTCAATAACTCGTTTTGGTTAGAATTTCTAATAAATCATGTGAACGAGGGAAAAAATGAGGAGCAGCAAGTTATAGAACCAAGTAATAGAAAAGTGTCTGTATGATGACCTCAAGAGGTGAAGGTTTTCTGACCGTTAGATCTTGAGAAGATTTGACGCATTTGAACTGTTACACGTGTTTACATATGTTGATAGTCGGATGTATTGGCTGAATTGGAGATGTTGACAATAGTGTTTTAATCCACTTGTAACATTTGTCAGTCTTCAACCAAAACAAAAACCGATTGGATAATAATAATTATTTTTTTCATCAACTTAATTATTATTTTCTTCTATTTACAGAAAATTGATAAGATTTTTTTTTTGACAAAAAATTGATAAGATTTTTCTTTTTAAAAGATTTACTCATTTAGGTATCAATTAGACGATTAGGGAAAAACATGCAAACTTCAAATCGTATCACTATAGGTCATATGATATGACTTAATTGGTTTTTACGGCACGGTTTGCAAACGTCACGTCTACATGCGATTGTAGTTTTATGAATTTTTTGAAAACCGTTTTATGTAGTTTTACAACGGTTTCAGTTGTTTTTTTTTTAAAAGAAAATAATGGTTTCAATTGTTCTAAATAAAAATAAATCATTTCTCAAGGATATGTACGCGGACGATATGAAGCAATTATGAAAATAATATTTTTGTTTTCAACAGATTTAACAGTAAAGTTAGAATATTATTTTCTTACATATTTTTATTTTCTTTACCAATTAAATTGATTTTTTTTCTTGTTTTACAAAATGCAATTATTGGTCTTTCTTACATCTTCTTTTATGTAATTATATCGTTTTTGTTTACATATCATGTTATCTAACTAATCTTATATTGTAGGATACTTAAAATACTATTTTATTTTCTAATTACCTATACCATAGGTACCAAAAAAAATTATGTATACCAGTTAAAATAGTTTAGAATAGATGATGATATAACTAAGGGATTTTATGTGTTAGGCGCCAATCTAACACTTTAACGTTTTCTTGAACACCATTTAAAAGTCAGATATTCGGCTAATATCTGGAGATTACTATATATATTACATAGAAAATATAAACTATTTTGGCCAAACACATGCAAAGTCTATCAACTCAAATCGGAAAAGTCAGGGGAATTGGTCTGCGCAAGAAACTGATGTTATTGGTATTTACATCCTTTCTCGATACAAATTAACGACCATAAGTGGTTCTAACAAAATTACATATAATCACATAGATTTTCCATGTTATATATATATATATATATATTTTTTTTTTTTTTTACGATTTTCGTGAGAAATCAAATAATGCAAAGAAACTAAAGCCTGCTCTTAGCTTGAGTCTGGAGAAAGAGTTTGCCAAGCTTTTTAAGAAGTTTGGGACTATCTGCGCAAAATTGGATTCCCTAACATTTTAGATGATTGTCTAAATTTATATTATTTTCTTTTGTTTCCATATGTTGTCTTAATTAGTTTCTGGAACAAAAACAAGTGGATATATTTGTTTTCTTTTTCCATAAGAGTTACTATTTTCATGTGTTTTTAAGGGGCAGAAAAACAAATAACATTGATTGTTTTGTGGCAAAAAAAAAAACAAATATAGATGAAAACGGATGCTGCCAGTCCAAATCTCCTAATAAGTTTGTTTGTTGAAAATTAATTACACTAATATATCACCAAAAATGTTATTTTGATTTTCTCGTTGAAAATGCATGAAATTTACTATCTAAAACTTTTAGCCATGGGTTAACTGGATTAACCCACGATTTTAGTGGGTTTGGGTTAAGTTTTTTAACCCATATAAATAAATGGGTTTTATGGGTTGACCCTAATGGGTTTATGGATTTAACGGGTTAACCCATTAGGGTTATGGGTTACCCATGGGTTTATCACTACAATTAAAAAATATATAAATCTATATATATAAAGTACTAATAAGTATTAATATTATGTGTTTCTCTGTTTTATGGTGTATTACTTATAATTAGTATTAAATTTTTTAACTCGTATAAAGAATATTCAAGTGTTTTTTTAACTTAAATATTAGTTTTATGGCTTTTGATTTTGAAGTCTTACGATTTTTTATGAACTATTTTATTTTAGTGACTAGACATTTTTATTTAATTTTTTATTTGAAAATTTTATCTATATTTATAATTATATGATTTTTAAAAAAAATTAAATTTTTTATTTAATTTATATATGGGTAACCCATATAACCCATTTAGCCAATATGTTTACTATTATTGGGTCTGGGTACATAAATTTTAAGCCATAAAATAAATGGATAGGTTAAACCCGTCCATTAATATCTTAAACCCATATGGGTTTGGGTCGGGTCGGGTCGGATTACCCATTTTGACACCCCTAAAAGTAACAATTTAAGCTCATTAGATCTCTGCAATTTCCAGTTTAATGATGGTGGAAATAAATAAATGGGACAATTAGCTGAATAGCCTCTTTTGAAATTTTAATTAGCATGTCTTCTTCATTTTTCATTTAGTAACTAGAATTTTCAAAACTTGTAAACAGTCTTAATCTTGAGTTGGTAGCAATTTATTTCGGTTACCTATATTTTAAAGATATTTATATGTGTTAGTAGCACAATTTTATTTTTACATTATGAGATGACAATAATCATTTTTGTTTTTTTTTGAACATTAATAATCATTTTTGTTGTTGTTTTTTTTTCTTTCTCATATCTTAACTCTAAATTCATAAACCTAACCTTCGCCTTAATCCTCGTCGAAACTCAACCTTCAATCGTAAAATCTAAATCCTAATCCCAAGTTCTTAAAACTCCCGAGCCTTATATATCCCGACTCCCTCTTTTTGTTTTTGGTCACATGCACAAGAATGCTCGCTCAGAGACTAGGCCAAAAGAAAGAAATGAGAGTTGATGACATTTTTGTCCAACAAAAAAAATTTTACTGAGTAAAAAAGCAGACGTTGTTATTTCAGCAAATTAAATTATTAAAAAAGAGTACATACATCAATTCCTCAAAATAAATAGCACAAAAGTTTCAAAACAACTTATCTCAATAAATCCTTAGCTCACACTTTTTTTTTCCTGTCCAGTATTCTTTATACCGTGGGGGATTTTTTTCTATCTTCAATTTCCATCGAAAAAAACCCATTTGATTTTTTTTTGTTTTCTAAATTTTGAAACATTCTAATTAATTTTCTCATAAATTTTACTGGCTTTAAAAATGTGAATGAGAAACTGAGAATCAGAAGTGGATTACTATTTTTTCGGCTATCAATGGATTTCTAAAACTAGGCCACAAGTCGAGAAATCATATCCCTACGTTATACGTAGACGTTCACAATTTGCTTACCCTTTTTTAAATATTCATTGTACACAATATTTTTATTGGCCAATCATTGTCTCATCTTGTAGTAGCATATGTATGGGTTACATATTTCTATTTCTATCTGTTACCCTCTCACAAACAATAATAATAGATAATTAATAAACCCTACCATAAGCGTCGTCTCGCGAAGATTAAACAATGCAATTATGCATATCAGCATATATGCGTCTACATATACGTATCTGTAGACATGTATAAACCAACTATAAAGCTTTGTAGAAAGCAAAGAAAAGACAAAAGCCGGAGAACCAATTTACAAGAAAAAACAATATTTAAAAATACCCAACAAGAAATGCTTTCTTAACAGAGAAAGCTCTTCAAGAACCTTAAAACAGTTCTGTTGCAGAGGTCCCGACCAAAAGCCAGTTTCCTCTTTTTCTGATCAGAGAGAGAAAGAGAGACATGGAGAACCAGATTGGTAGTAATAGTAATTACAATGGAGAAGAAGAAGGAGACACAGAGAGCAACACACTTAACCAACCTCTTGTTAAGGCTAATCGAACACTTTCTTCAACCCCACTTGCTTTGGTCGGTGCCAAGGTTTCTCACATCGAGAGCTTGAACTATGAGTATGTCTTCTTCTTCTTCTTTCTCTTCTTCTCTGCATAATTCTGAATTCAGGGTCTCAGTTTTTAATGTTTAATGAAATTTTGACAGAATAAACGAGAACGATCTGTTTAAGCATGATTGGAGAAAAAGATCAAAGACACAAGTGCTTCAATACATATTCTTGAAATGGACATTAGCTTGTCTTGTCGGTCTCTTCACTGGTCTAATCGCAACTCTCATCAATTTAGCCGTTGAAAACATCGCTGGCTACAAGCTTTTAGCCGTTGGTCACTTCCTCGCCCAAGAAAGGTAATCAACCAAATCGAAAACAAAGCTTCATCTAATGAATTCAAACATCGATCAGGATCAAAAAGTTTGTTTTTTGAGTGTAATGATGATAAGTCTTGTGAGGTGAAAACAGATATATTACAGGTCTGATGATGTTTACTGGGGCGAACTTGGGGCTGACATTGGTTGCGTCTGTGCTTTGTGTTTGCTTTGCTCCCACTGCGGCTGGGCCTGGTATTCCTGAGATCAAAGCTTATCTTAATGGCGTCGATACTCCCAACATGTTTGGTGCTACCACTATGCTCGTGAAGGTTTGTTTCTGAAACAAAGATTTATGTATGAATTTGATTTTTGACTCACGGATTTGCGGGGTTTGATAGATCATTGGAAGCATTGGAGCGGTTGCGGCTGGACTTGATCTGGGTAAAGAGGGTCCTCTGGTTCACATTGGAAGCTGCATAGCTTCTTTGCTTGGGCAAGGCGGAACAGACAATCACCGGATCAAGTGGCGGTGGCTTCGTTACTTCAACAACGATAGAGACCGCAGGGATCTGATTACGTGTGGCTCAGCAGCTGGAGTCTGTGCAGCCTTCAGGTCACCTGTTGGAGGCGTGCTTTTCGCCCTTGAGGAAGTCGCCACTTGGTGGAGAAGCGCCTTATTGTGGCGGACTTTCTTCAGCACAGCGGTTGTTGTGGTTGTTTTAAGGGAGTTCATAGAGATCTGCGATTCAGGCAAGTGTGGGTTGTTTGGAAGAGGAGGGCTTATCATGTTTGATGTGAGTCACGTAACTTATACTTACCATGTAGCTGATATAATCCCTGTCACGTTGATTGGTGTCATCGGTGGAATTCTTGGCAGTCTCTACAATCACTTTCTGCATAAAGTTCTCCGGCTTTACAATCTCATCAACGAGTAAGTTTTAGCTGCTCAAACATAGTGAACCTCTTTACATCAGATGCTATGAGTAAAAAACCTGTTTCAACAAAGTTAGTCAATTACTTACCTTGTTTGGTCATTTTGCAGGAAGGGTAAGATCCACAAGGTGCTTCTTAGTCTTTCGGTATCTCTCTTCACATCAGTTTGCCTCTACGGCCTTCCTTTCCTGGCAAAATGCACGCCTTGTGACCTTTCCATAGAGGAGAGATGCCCGACGAATGGAAGATCAGGAAACTTCAAACAGTTCCATTGCCCAAAAGGTTACTACAGTGATCTGGCTACTCTGCTTCTCACCACCAATGATGATGCTGTCAGAAACATTTTCTCTTCCAACACTCCCAATGAGTTTAGCATGGGTTCCCTTTGGATATTCTTTGTGCTCTACTGCATCTTGGGGCTTTTCACATTTGGTATTGCAACACCGACTGGTCTCTTCCTCCCGATCATCCTCAT
This sequence comes from Kernera saxatilis, assembly GCA_900406395.1. Taxonomy (NCBI): domain Eukaryota; kingdom Viridiplantae; phylum Streptophyta; class Magnoliopsida; order Brassicales; family Brassicaceae; genus Kernera; species Kernera saxatilis. The sequence continues at coordinate 18,898 of OVAY01001648.1, read as the reverse complement.
GGGTTCTGCATATGGCCGAATGCTTGGCGCTGCGATGGGATCCTACACGAGCATTGACCAAGGGCTTTACGCTGTCCTTGGTGCAGCTTCACTTATGGCTGGGTCGATGAGAATGACCGTGTCACTCTGTGTTATATTCCTCGAACTCACCAACAACCTTCTTTTGCTTCCCATTACAATGATTGTGCTTCTGATTGCCAAAACTGTGGGAGACAGCTTCAACCCGAGTATTTATGATATCATATTGCATCTAAAGGGCTTACCTTTCTTAGAAGCAAATCCAGAGCCGTGGATGAGGAACCTCTCCGTTGGTGAGCTTGGTGATGCTAAGCCCCCGGTTGTAACCCTGCAAGGCGTAGAAAAGGTTGCTAAAATAGTTGATGTTCTAAGGAACACGACGCACAATGCATTCCCTGTTTTGAATGAAGCAGAAGTACCTCAAGTGGGTCTAGCAACTGGGGCGGCCACAGAACTCCACGGGTTGATCCTGAGAGCACACCTCGTTAAAGTTCTGAAAAAGAGATGGTTCTTGACAGAGAAAAGAAGAACAGAGGAATGGGAGGTCAGGGAGAAGTTTCCATGGGATGAATTGGCTGAGAGAGAAGACAATTTTGATGACGTAGCCATCACAAGCTCTGAAATGCAAATGTATGTTGATCTTCATCCTCTCACCAACACAACCCCTTACACAGTCATGGAGAACATGTCTGTGGCCAAGGCTTTGGTGCTGTTCAGGCAAGTGGGACTCCGGCATTTGCTTATTGTTCCCAAGATTCAAGCCACAGGAGTGAGTTTATGCCTTTGACTCTCTTTTACTTCCATGCTTGCTATAAAGCCTATAAACAAATCTAATGACACTACACTAACGTTCTCACAAATCAAATCGTTTGCAGATGTGTCCTGTGGTAGGGATCTTAACCAGGCAGGATCTAAGGGCATACAACATTCTACAAGCTTTTCCTCACTTGGAAAAATCCAAAGGTGGAAAAGCACACTGAATAGCTACATACTGTGTTTACCTGTGGTTGTAAAAATGGCTTTGTAGCCATGTTGTTTTCTTTCCATTCTTGAAGATGTTTCTGTCCAGTTTTGCACTCTTTCTTCATACCCAACAGAAGATGATAAGATAAATATTGCACAGATCTCTTTTTCTACTTGTAAAGTCGCAGTACGAGAGGAACCATATCTCCTTATCAAAAGGAACAGAGCAAAATTGTTTTCTCATCCATTAGATGGTCTCATGGACATTTGAAGTTTAAGTATTACAGACATTAACTAATACGAGTCCTTGTGATTCTACTTAGCACGCACTTTCTTTATCCCCGATTTCTTCTTTTTCTTCATCACAACCCTTCTCTTGAATACAGCCAAAACTTCAATGCTGAAAACCAAATTGTGAAAATAAGCATGAATGATACTTATGTTCAGTATAAAATGGAAGTACAGTAACTGTTTTTATGAACTGATACCTGTCAGTTCCGGGAAAAAAGTTGAAACCATGGGCTTTTTCCAGCTCCCACGCTCTGCTAGATAATAACGACTTGCAGTCCTAAGCAATCGTTTAGAAGTTAGAAAGAAGCAAAAGCAGCAGAATTTATTGGCCGTTAGTATAGAGGTGATATCAGTGTTAGTACCTCCTTAAAGCTTTCCCAACCACAGCTTATATAAATGAGTTTTTGCGGTAGAGTATTATTCTCCTCAGAGGTCAGCTTGTTGCCAGCTTGAACTGAAAGTTCCCTGGCTCTCAAAATCCACGGCCTCTTCTCCTCTTTTGCATTCGAGCTTGAACTGAAATAAGAGAAAATCAACAGACCCATAAAGATCTAGCTTTTCGGTTTGATGGTAGGAAATCAATGATTGGCTTTGGAAGCAAATTCAAAACTTTATTCAGAAGAAATTGAACAACCTCTGTGATGAAGACCTCATTCTTTTCTCAATGGAGGGGACAGACTCCAAAATCTGGCGGAGAGAAGCATCCAGACCTCTCCTAGGAGGATCCACGATGACTACATCTGATCCAATAATCCACGAAAGAGGGTTCTGTAGAATTTGGAATACAAGGTAAAACACATCATTAAAATGTTTAGAAAAAAAATACTAGAAAATGGAATTTTTTTTTTTTTGCTAAAAGCAAACACTACTGACAACTGAAGCATCTGCATGGTGCCAAGTGATGCTGCAATTCAATGAGTTCGGCAACCGCTGGATTGTTTTCTCAAAAGACAGCCTTGCTTCTTTGTTAACTTCAATGCATTTGACTAAACTGAAATCAGGTTAAAGTATAAAGTTGGGGTCAATCTTTCCTTAAAAGTTGAACATATACACAGTTTTCTTAAATGAAGGACAGATGTGGACAATCTCTGTTCTTGCCTGCATTTCCTCGACGTAGCTAACGATAATCCAATCACTCCAGCTCCTGCATATAGATCAGCAACAGATGATCCACGAGGAACATACTTATGCAGTTTCCAAAGCAAGCTATCAAAAGCCTGACACAAGCATTGGACATATTAGGAATCATACAGCATTTACTACAGCCGCATGAAAATTCAGTTCAAACTAGCAGACCAAATCTGCTGATAAACTCCCGGCTCATTAAGCTTAACTTAATATCCGCATACTCACCCGTGTATTTGCCTGGCCAAAACTGGAAGGATCCAAGGATATATCAATACCTCCAACGTGTTCCCAGAAATCTCTCTCACCTAAAAGATGCCTCCATCTGTTCCCAAAGATTATCTAAGAAAAATGGAATAATTACGTATGATGTCAAGCAACTGAACAAAAAAGGAAGGAGCACTTATAGGCAGAAACTCTTCCAGTTCACAGCATGATGCCATAACAAAGTCTATAAGCTAACACTCACATTGTTGGTTGATGTCTGGAAGTTAGCCCAGACAGAATGGATTAGGTGAAACTTGCTATTCGGTCCACCCTTTCTCCACAAGAACTGCAAATGCGAGTTACAGAAGTGATACTTGCAGAACAAATGAGGAAAACAAGAGAAAGGAATCAGGACTTCCGAAAAAACTCACGCTGGACAATGCTTGCAACTTATCTGCGTTATGAGATTTCTCATTTCTTGAGTTCCAAACCAAGGACACCTGCACTTTCCCTGAAACCAATATTTAAACTCAGGGACTACTCGTTCCATCTTATTGCGGCATATCACTCTGCAAAGAAACTAAAAAACGAAAAAATGTCCAACCATTTTTGTATCTCTCTGGGGCACGAAATGATGTACTGTGCGTCGTAACAGCCATCTATAGAAAAACCTCATCACCACACTGCACCAGATTGGAGTGGAGAATTGCCATATAAACTAAAATGTTAATACCTGAACATATCGTAAGTCCCCAGTGCCCTGATCCTCATCAAATGGCAAGACATCGAACACCTTAATACCTTAAAGTATAGCAAAACCCATCAAATGGCAAAAAGAAGCAATTTCCATCTCTGAATCACAAAACAAATAAGAAATCGTACCTTCTCTCAGTAACTCGATTGCAGCATTAATATTAGGATGATGAGCTGCAAAATTAAAAGGGAACTCAAGCTAACGAATCCATCATAAAAAACCTAAAATCAATGTTACGGAAATTATTTACAGCTTAATCAATACCTTTACATTCAGGAATATCTACAACGGAGTGAGTTCCCTCTTGATACAACCCGATCAATGCATTATCCGAGGAGCCACGAACGGCCAATTTTGCTCGGCACCTCCATTCCCACTGCCACAAGAAGCATGAGATCCAAAAAATTATCACCAGAAACCAAAGACCTCATTACGATGAGAAACCAGAAATAGGAAGAAGAAGTGAAATAACCAGTCTACAACTATCGAAAGTGAAATCTTCGACTCCGTAACGCTTGAAGAAGCCTGAAGCTTCGTCGACGACAGCCGGGCGTTGGAGATTGAACTCCTGCGTGCAACCTGAGCACCTTAAAAATCCAGAGAGAAAGGAAATCGAACCAATTATCACACAGAAATGATGCAAATTAAGAGATGAAGAGTCATCGGCGAGAGGAGCGTACGATTGGAAATGGGGGCACTGGAGGGAGCAAGCTAGCGAGTCGGAGGAGCTTGACGGGAGAGGAAGAGAAGCAACGGGAGACGGAGCAGGAGGTGACACGCGGCAGGTTATGATTGGATAACGAACGCCGAAGGAGAATAGGCTCGACGAATGCATCGCTGCTTCACTGTCGCCGGCAAAGGATTTACTCCGTGGCGGGAATGGATAAAGTACATAAATATCTCTGCCCGGTTCGTATCAAACCAAATTAATGAGCCCGACCCGATCCAATCCTTACCCGGTTGAATACACCCGCTTCCTAGGCTCATAGGCTTCTCGAAATTTGAGTAACTCGGATCGAATACGGGTAAAATAGATGAATCTAACCCAAAATGGACAGGGCCTTGTTATTTTTAAGATGTCAAATACCAAAGAAACTTATCAACCGGAGTGCCATTAAAACAAAAAAAAAAGTGTGTTGAATCGGAGTAATGGGTCCCGGGTCCGTTGATCGAAATTAAACTATGTACAACCAAGAAACGGCAAATGTTTTTTTTTTTTTTTTTTTCCAACTTCAAGTAAGCCAGAGGCTTTCCAACNAAAAAAAAAAAAAAAAAAAAAAACAAACAAACAATAACACCTTTCCCGTCCCGTGGTTCACGTTTTGATAGCATGGTCGCACCTTTTAGGCGCACACTCACAGAGACAACAACCATTAAGCATTCCTGTTGGCAGTTGTCTTGACTAGTCCCAAAGTAAGTAATCTTACTCGTCAGTACCAAAGTAGCGATCACCAAACTCACCCAAGCCTGGTATAACCCGGAACTCTTCGTTCAGACACTGATCTATTTCTGACGTCACAATCTTCAACAATGGAAACCTTTTGCAGACGCAGTGGATTCCTTCTGGAGCCTGCAGGATGCGGAATCGGTTGTGAGTTCTGACTGTGAGAAAGGGAAAACAAAGTTATGTGATGAAGCATCTTTTGGTTGATTTAACACTCACCGAGATGAGATTGAGGAATATAATGTGGGATTCAGGAACTCCTTTCCGTATGAGTAGTTCTATTGCCTGACTTGCAGAGTTACCTTCAAATATAACCAATGGAAGATTAAGAGAATATACACTTCAAACCAGAACAAGGAAAATAACTGAAATTACCTGTGCCTAAAACAGGATCTAGAAGCAGGACATGGCGCTCGGAGATATCACTTGGAAGCTTTTCATATATAAGCTGATTTATATGCGACGAAGAATTTTAAGTTTCTTTGTAAACTGTTCAAGGAGTTTCCGTTAAAAAATAACATAAACAAACCTGCATTCCATTGTCGCCATCACGATGAATGAGAATCTTCCCTATTTTAATCCCTTTGCAACATGCGCGTAATGCATTTTCCATGCTTTCACCACTAGTAAAGCGTACAAAACAGAAAAATTTTAGACAAGAGAAACGAATTAAAAAAAGGAACTCACTCAACACATGAGCATACAAACATTCCAATTTTACACTCGTTTCTTGTATCCCGTATTTTGAACGTGTAACCAAAGTGGAAAATTAAACAGCTCCAGTCTCCATCTATCAAGAACTTTAAGAACCATAATACCTTTCAACGCTCACCTTCGAATAATTGAGACCCCACAAAGTTTCTTGCAGAAATCAACACCGCTATACACAGATCCTGGTTTGGGAAAGATAAGAAATTATAATCGTGCGCATGCAATCGAGCAGTAATGACACACAAAGCATTAGGTTTTTTTTGTTTTGGTTTTCACAAGGCACTAACAATCTTTCTAGACCCATGCGACAGAGACGTTAATGGATCCTAAGAGCTAGTTGGTCCAAATTTTCAGACACCATGATAAAAAAATTATGAAGTATAGTTACAGCCCAAGCCGTTCTCCTCTTATACCTGTTGGAGTAACTACTTGTTTCTCAGTGAATGGCAAATGGCCAAGACCATGCTCCACGACCTGAAATAAAGCCATCAACAACTGAAATAACAAGGCTTGAAAGCTGAGTGACGTTGAAAGGAAAGACACGAGTTAAAAGTGTACCAGACGAATGAGGCGATCTGAGTAAAACACAAAGTCATGTTTTGATATGTCCTTCTCTCGAATAAGTGTATGCATGCCTCTTATCTGCAATTATGATCTTAGAGTGAGAAAATGGTTTTAAACCTTTCCTTCAGAATTAAGCATTAAACAGCTGGGAAAAGGCAGAAATTACCTGAAATGTTGATTGGATAACAAAAACATTAGGGTAGATTTTGCAGAGATCATGTTGCCCAAGTTTTGTGTGGATATGTTGCACAATCAAATCAACTGCAACGTGATTGTCACCTCCTCGGGGAATGATCACATCGGCATATTTCTTTGAAGGGAGCACAAAATCATCAAACGCGGGCTTCACAAACTTTGCATACTGCAAATTAACAAAACACCCGCAAAACAAGAAAAGTTTAGAAATAAAGGAAGGTCAGAAGATAACACTCTTATATAGAAGAACAGTTCAAAGAGTGGAATTAAAGAGGCCAGAGTCACTCGAAAAACAGGAACATCTAGTTGTTCAGTATTGCACAAATAAGTTGCTGGTTCCTGGTATAGTATTCACATTAGAGCACTAACTTAGATAGGTCAACATGGCTGACACATTTTACACCAAAATCTGAAACAAAGACTAACCTGTTCAAGCACAGAATCAACATCCCTACCCCTCTCAACCGTATCACGCCTGATTCTGCGAGCAAGCCTCACATCAGCATCTGGAACCAATTAATAGCTAAGATGAGGACTTTAACTTCGATGAGGATTATAGACATTTCAAAAAGATTCAAAGTTGGCTAATTATATTGCTTGAAAGGCATTCATTCTGTCTTTAAAGGCCAACAAGTGATAAATGGCAAAAGTGAGCTAATCCATCAGCTACTGAGCAGGAAGTGGACAACTTTCCATCATAATATTCAGTTGGCACTATATCATTTAGAATTATCCAGAACAAATAAGGTCAAATAAAGGAAAACCAAGAAAGAAAAAGAGACAATATACTGCAGCTAGTTATCCTGGGGTTAAGGTGGTGACCTGTGTCCACGAAGATCTTCATATTCATCAGATCCCGAACTCGTGAGTCATGGAAAACTAGAATCCCTTCCAAAATTATGACATCACAAGCATTGACCTGACAAAATTCCCCACTGATTGATTCAGCAAACGATAATCCTCATCAAATCAACGCCTAAAAATAGACTTAAAGAGATCCAAAAGTCAATATCACATAAACATTGCAAAAGTCAATATTCCGAAGATCCAGCCACATGAAGTTAGAAGATAGAACCATAAAACCCGCAGAAAGAAATCATATAAGGAGGTCAAACAAACGGAGACACGTCTTAAGACGATAGCTACATAAAAGTCCACCACAGAAGAGTAGGCACCTGGCGAAAAGCATCTGATTTACGTTGATGGGTCTTGAAGTCGTAAATTGGAATTTGATAGGGTTGCCCACTCTTGAGTGTCTCAATGCAATGCAAAAGCTGCTCAGTGTCAAAGGCATCTGGAGAAAACGAAAAAAGAAAAAGAAAAATAGACGTTGAGAATTTAACCAATATCCACTGAGCTGAATATCAGTGTTCCCAAACAAAAAAGAACAATAAGAGAGAAATCCAAAAAGGAACCAGTAAGAAAATCTACCAGGATGATCGAAATTGTATTCTTGCACATGCTTCAGTTCTTCAGATGTCAGACCACGGTAAAAGGAATCCTAATCAACAAAACAGCATCAGAGTACCGCAACAAGAGGGGAATCTCACGAAAACAGTTCTTCATATTTCCAAGCTAGCGTGTTCAGAATCTTACCTGGCTGACTAGAACAATGCGATGATCATGAAGTTGCTGGATGATCATGTCACATACCGTGGTTTTACCAGAAGCGGTACCACCAGTAACTCCTACAGAATTCATAGGAAAACAACATTAAGTCTTAGAAACTGATATTTGATATCTCTGAATTTGTTCAAGCTAATCAAAGAAAAACAAGATTAAGCCCTAGAAACTGACATCGATCCAGATATCTCTAATCTTGTTCAATTGATAAAAATTGGAAACACAAATGCTACCGGAAATTTTGTACAGCTAAAACCCTAAGATAAAACCAATAAAATGCAGTAGGAATTAAAGAAATTAAGAGATAATACTCGATGATCGGAATTTGAGAGAGTTCGACTATTGAATAAGCAAGGATTAAAGCGCGGGAGCGGAAAGGAGAATCGAAAATCACCGATGACGAAAGGCTGATTAGGCGCGGCGGGATCGGTGAGAGCCAAAGAAGATGAAACACCGGAACGGAAGTGAGAAGGAGAAGAGTTTGAAGATTTCGACGGAGAAGAAAGAAGGCCGTCAAGGCGAAGACCGGAGAAGTGAGGCCCCGATGCCTTCTCCATGACATAGTCAATCGATGTAGAGTCTTCCGGCATTGGTTTCCCGGCGAACGAAAGGCGAGCTAAATTCCGATTTGGTCTCCCGAGAAAAAAACGTCGACGATCTAGGAACAATGATCCGTAGTGATCAGTGACGACGATTCTGCGCAATAGAACCCACTTGCTCGCTCCCTCCGTCTTTTTAAAATATTTTTGGGCGAAACGTGAAGGAAAATTACTAAATTTAGATATTCATCTATTTTAAAATAGGGTTAACGGAGACTTTCCATCTCTGTTATTTAAATTTATAACTAATATTGTATTCAATAAATTCTACTTAACTAGAGTGAAGTAAAAAAATAATTTGATCCGCTGAAATATTTATGGTTTGTGTACAAAATAATTAAAAAAAAAAAAGGAAACAAATTTTAAGTGTTTTTTTTCTTAATCTAACAAGTTTTAAATGTTGACATAAAAAACATAAAAATGGGCCTATGTGAAGGCAGGATAAAGAATATTCCAACCGGACCAATCAAGTGGACAAGAGGGTGAGAAACGAAAAGTTTAAGGAAAAGTAAAACATATAAAATAAGATCAGAAATGCAATATCCGATTTACATAATGACGCAAAATACAACAAATACAAACTAATAATTCCAAAAATTAATTATTCTCTCCCCTCCGGATATATTTCCTCGATGCATTACAAAAGCCTAATAAATTCTCAGAAAGCCCAAATAAGAGCAACAACCAACGATCCAACAGCCAAAATATATGCGACGGAAGCACGTAACCCGTGACCTGAACCCGAATCCGAACTGGAGCTCGAACTCGAACCCGAACCCGGAGAGGAAACAGTGGTGGAGTCAGAAGAGACAACGTTGACTTTGACCTTCATACCTTGTTCGCAATGCCCTGGGGTCCCACATGCGAAATAACGAGTACCGGTTTTAGACAGCTTAACGACGTCGTTTCCAGAGCTCAAGGAGTTAACTGGTGTTCCCAGGTCACAACTCTTGTATGCCGTTTCGCTTCCCAGCTCAACAACGCTGTGTAGTCCTGAATACTTAAAAACTACAAGGAACAAAAACGGTTTGGTTAGCGCATTAAACCGATCGGTTTGAATAATACTGAGTTTAGAGAAAAACGTACCCAATTGGTCACCGACTTTGAAAGATTGATCGGACGACCAAGAATCAAAGTCAACGGATTGTTCCCAGCCTTGGCTCCCTCCCATCACATGTTGTGCTGCTAAAGATGGGTTAACCGTGATTAAACCGGAGAAAACCAAGATAACGAGAACTGCTTGCATTTTCATTGGTTTTTGCGAATTGAACTCGGTTTTTAAAGTACTTAAAGTTAAGCTGCTGCTCGCTCGTGTATATATATAGGGGAATGCATGAAGATTGGTTGCTTAAGAAATAAAAGTTAGGAAGAAAAGAAACAAAACAAGCTTGGAGTTGAATCGAAGCTAAGATCTTTGGTGGTTGTCGAATCTTTAAATTTGTATAGTGTTCAAGTAGAATGTTTGCATCAGAATTGCCGAATAAGTTAATAAGACAAAAAGCCTTACAAGCAAGATTTGAAAACCACCCGGTTTAGGAAAAAAAGCTTTACATTTGTGGGTAGGGTTAACTACTTGCACCTAAAACTTCTACTTCCTCTTTGTTTTTCTTTGATCCACTCACTTTTCATCTTTAGATCAAAAAAACAAGCAAGGAAATTGGTTTCAGTTACGCTAAAATATGAGAAATATCTTAGAATGTCCATTTCCATTTATCAGAACCATCACTTGCTCACACACCAATTTATACAAATACATTTGGGTTTGTCCGTTAATATTAGGAATTTAGTTTCAATAGTATTAAAATTTCTAGAGACTGTAATTTTTTCGTAAATTACAAAATTGCTAGCTTTTATAATTTTATTTTGTAGTGATATATATTTTTTCCTAAAAATGCTATTTAAAATATCTCAAATTTAATCTTGGTAGATGAAAAGCAAATATAGTTAGAACTTAGAAGTAGCTTTGAATCTAAAATACAACTTCGCTAAGCTAGTTTAATTCGGCTTTAGATCGACTTGTTTTGCATGTTACTTGCTAGAGAAAATTTCTTCTGTTTTTCATTTCTTTTTTCTTTGTTCATGATGTTACGACTGTCTATCACACAATCTGATTGTAAAGAAACAATGAACCATTGTAAGATTCTTCAAACTCCATAAGCCAAAAGATTTAAAAGTCATAATTTCATTAACACACAAGCATCTCATTTTTTTTACATTATCTTCAACTATCGGATTCATTTTCTTCTCATCACAGCAAGTGAAGTACCTGTAAAATTCACCAGAGCTTTTACTCTGAGATCTCTGTCTCATTCTTTCATATACAAAACATTACTCTCTACATCTCATTTCACAGCAACAGCCGCAGTTTCAGAGCTCATTTTCTTCCTCCTCTCCATGAAACTTCCACCACAAGAAGAGAAACCTGGAAGACAACGATGATGCTGCCAATTAGACTTCTTCTTCTCTTCCTTCATACAAGAGTCTTCAATGGCAGCGTTGTTGAATTCGCTTGAGTTAGCACCAGAGAGATAAGGAGAGCTTAGAGCTGATGACCCTTCAGAGCTTTCCTCTCGTTCTTCTCTTATACTGTCTCTGAAAAGCTCACCAAGCTTCTTCCTCCTCGGTCGCGGCACTGGAGAAGAAGAGCCTCGAGGAGGCTTCTTCTCTTGGAATAGAAGATTGTGGATATGAGGAGACCTATCTGAGAAGCTGCTCTTAGGAGTGTTTCCACGTGATGGAGTGAAATCTGAGCACAAAAGTACGAAAATCTTGAGTTGTAAAGAAACAACAGCGTTTACTTAAACACGAAACTGAAAAAAAAAATAAAGATCGAATATTTACCGCCATTTACACTGTGGAAATCATCGTCGGAGTCGGATTGTAGCCACTGCTGCGAATCGAAAAAGGTTTCATCTTTACTTCCTGTGGACACAAATTAATAGATACAATTCAAAACTTTAGAACAAGAATGATAAGTATATGAAATTATTCATAAGTGTATTTTCAAACCTTTTGATTCAATCACCATCATAAGATAGATAGACCAAAACTGACAAGAATCACTAATAAGGCTAGACCTCAAAACAGAGGATATAAAAACTGAGGAAATTACAAAGCAATGCCTAGAAAAAAATATTAATCTGAAATTGAAAAGAACGGAATATACATAAATTCTCTAAGTTCCCGGTTAAATTTTTCGAAAAAAATTTCGAAACCCCTTCAAATTAAAGCGTGAAAAACAATGGAACCCAGATCAAGAAGAGTGAAGAGTACCCATACTTTTACACAGTTTTTCAGATCTGGGTCACAGTTAAAGTAAACAACTTTTTAAATCAAAATTCACCAAAATAGCTCTGTTTCACTCTCTCTCTCTGTCTTTTTAAATTACTTTTTCCTGTTGTGAGAAAAATCTCTGTTATTATGACGGGAAAGTCTTTGTTTTGGCCTAATAAACTTTTTTCCCCGACATTTTGGCATAAAATCTATTAATGGAAGAAATCAAATTAGAGATATGATCTTATCAGATAAGAAACCTAAAAGTCTCTCTCTATGTTGACAGGAAGAGAATCAAATTGATTTAGAAAAACCATTAATGGAGGAAGAACAATATTTATTTATTTTTTAATATGAATGAATGGAAGAATAATTTCAGATACTGTTTTTCCGGTCACCGAACTTCCACATGCCAATGTTCATATAAACAAAAACAGCAATAATTTTGAACGTATATGTAATAAGAAAGTGTGTAATTAGATCGGACAATAACTAAATTAAATATCAGAAAAAGACCAATCATCTGAAAAGGTGAAACACTGAAAAGCCCATATCAGGAACTGATTCAAAAAGAGAGATAGTTTTGGAATAAATACCGAAGCTTTTCTTAGAAGAAGAAAACGACCACCGAGATTTGACAGGAGTGGGATTATTATTATTCGCCGGAGAAACCGCCGGAATCGAGGTACTCTTTCTTGGCGATTCTGAGAATTGAATGAACATATATATAATGAATTTATAAACAAAAACATAATATTATATATATAATCTGAGAAGCCCCACATCCCCAGTCAGATTCAAATATCATCATGAACTAATCATTGGAAAATCAATCTAAAGATCAAACCCAGATATGATGATCTCTCTCGATTATAAGAAATAAAAAAAATAAAAAAAATAAAAAATACCGAAGCTTTTGTTGGCAGAAGGAGACGATTGCAACAAATTAGAAACGCCGTCGTTTTTCTCCGCCTGGACAGTCATCGGAAGTGAATTAGTATAATCTTTGGTGGGAGATTCTGGTGTTACCATACTGTCTGTTCTAAACGGAGACTTATTAAGCGACGAAGACGAACCCATTCACTGGCATCGATTTTTAATTATTATAAAAAACTTGAAAAAGAGCAAGAAACTTTCTAGAGAGAGAGAAGGGAGAGAGTTTTTTTATTGACTGGTGAAATATGATCTGATTTTTGTTAACAGGTGAAATATGGAAGAGAGACGCACACAGACGCACTATTCTTCTTCTATTTTCTTTCTTTTTGTTTTCGTCGGAGAGGAGGTAGGACCCACACGAACACGGTGCCCACTCAGTTTTCGTGCTGAGATAAAAACCGGTGTCGTTTTGGGGACTCCACGTCTTTACCGTGTGCATATATCATGGTGGGACCCGTTGATATGACTTTTTGGAGCAACGTGGCACTTTATAGTAAATCCCTGATTTATTGATTACGTTTCGAAATTAGGGCCTTGCAAAAAAAAAAAAAAAATCAATTCATAACTTCTCACTAATTGATGTACTTTTTTTTTTTTCATTTCGTTATAGATCAAAAATGTTTTAGCTAAAATCGTAATTATTTTCTAGAGAAAAGAATCTCATTTATTAAAAAATAACTTAACAAGAACAAACCAGAATACTAATGTCCATTTTGATGATCTCAGTAAATTTGGAGCCAATACTTTGCAATTGATCTTTGACTTTTTAAACTTCTTTCACCAAGATTGAAATTTTGCATAGAAATGTTTTTTTTTTTTTTTGATAAATTGAAGAAGAACAATTGTTAGAACGTGAAGGTTAAAAAAACACTGTGGTTGTGAAAATGTCACATGTACTTACAAAATTTTATTAATACGGAGTACAAAATAATAAATATTGTTCAATTATTATTCCAATTTTAAGAGGAATTCGAATTTCTTCACATTCCTCAAATTAATGTTCACGTTGTGGTTAAGTGAACATTTGTACAACGATCAAGATATAGTGCAACAATTGGAGAAGAAAGTCAAGAGACTAAATAAAATTTAGAAACGAATGTAAACCTAAAAGTGGATAAAAAAGAAAAAGGAAACAGAGACGCTATTTTTACCGATTTATATATACTTTAAATATATGGATGCCAAAAGAAAAAGAAATATATACAAAATATATACAATGCATCATTTTATATTATTCACGTTTTATGAAGTAGTCAATATTAAAAGATAAATACTTATTTTAAAATTGGTATTTTAATAAAATATATGTAATAGAAATTAAATCTGCGTATATGCACGGATAGTGGTATAGTAGTCATTAACAAAAAGAGAGTCAGAAATCATGATTTAATTAAAGCGTTACGAGGGAGTAGGACGTGGTTTGTTACATGTATATATATATATAGTTTTTTTAGCGTCGAAGCATAAAACCAATGAACAAGTTAAATAGATAACAATATATTATGGGTTCGGAAACTATATAAAAAATAAAAATAAAGAAACAAAAGTTAGGAAAAATCAAAATCTAATAACAATAACAAATGGAATCTTTAGAGAAGAAATGATGGCATGGGCAATGTGTTTTTCGGTTCAAGAGTCAAGACAAATGCACAAGGATCCAAGAAAGAATTCAAACAAAAACAGAGAAACAGTAAAAGTGGAAGGTGTGTCATGTGTGATGTGTGATGTGTGATGCCCACTTTAATTGTTCACAATATTAGTGATATCTCATTTTGTTTGGTTAAACCAAATCAAAATCGTAAAAAACAAAAACCGTACATCTTCTCTTTTTTTTTTCGAATTGAACAACCAATAAGAAAATTACGTTTTAGTTTGTGTACGATTGACAAAAAAAAAATCGATTTGAAACTTGAAATATTTTAGATTCTTCGATTTTAATTTTATTTTATATCCGACAAACAATGACTAATTAAAATTAGAGATGCCATGGTGGATGAAAACATACGGACTAGAGCTATACCGAATTGGTTTAGTGTGTATTATTTGACGGTTAACTGTAAATTGACATGCAAAACTATAAACCGAGAGGTGCCCATTCTGAAAAATGATTTTTAATTTTGAAACTATTTGTAAAGCCGGCCTGCTAAAGTTGGATTAGGTTACCTACGTACTTACCACAACATTATTAATTGAAACTGATCTGAGCTGAAATCAAATAAACTAAGCCGAAACTCCTAGAGACGAACTTATAAGCTTTTACGGATGTGTGAGATGGGTTTCCCATGATATTTGGGTTCTTACATCTCGTCTTCTTTATCGGATTCAGGAATTGAGATCATACCCTCTCTTGTTAAAGCTAGTGCTAGTGGATTGCTATTGATTCTAACTCAAGATGACATGTATTTATGTTGGAAATCCAGTGTCACGTGAATAGGTTAAAAATTAAAATACGTCCTTGCACGCTTTCTCTGAAAGATTACTTTAATTCTCCTAAGATTGGCCTAGCCACTCGTGTTGATGAGAACGGTGACGTATTGGAGTACAAGGTGGTTATAGTCGTTACACGTTTCATAGAAGAACCAACAAATCTTACTTTACAAATATACTCTTTTCTAAGACCGGGGAAAGAACATTCGTGTCAACGGAATGCTTCATTGGGTTGAGTCCGGAGAAGATTAATTTGGTGAAGATGCGGGAGGCATTGTAGGAACTGACTTGTACAATGCGAGAGAAGATCAATGCTGGGTTATACCATTTCCGAACGAAAACCTGCTTCGTTTCCGTTTGAAAGGTTACTATAAGATTTGGTCTAGGAGAGCTTGCACTACCTCAGGAGGATTTATTATGTACATTAGTATTGTTTCTGAAAGCAAGATGAAGGTTTGGAGGCTGAAGAAGGACTACTACACATTCGAATCAAGGGAAATTTATCTAGCACATGTTTGTTATGGTGTTGGTTCTATTCCAATGGCAATGCATCCCTTTGACACCGGCCGATAATGTCTATCTATGAAGCCTAGAGGAGAGTTGCTTGGTATCGATTAACTTGCGGAAACAAAACTCTACGCTCCATAAAGAATCAGAAAAAAGATAGTTATGGTTGTAGCTTAGAAAAATGTAAAAGCTATATGAACGAAAATTTGGAATTTCCTTATCGTGAGACTTATGATAGAGAAGGAGAATACATCATACAAATCATAATGTGTCATAATTACTTTTCTGTCAACGCGTCATGTATACTTAATTACTTTTTATTTCATACTTGTTTTTTCTAATGAATGATACTTTTGGAGGAACAATCAATTAAGGAAATGTCGAAAATCCACGCAATGAAAAACAGTGGGTGGTTTATGCTTTAGGATTTGCGTATGTGATCGCAAAATGGGTATTTAAAATGACATTCATCGATCCTCTCTTAAACACAATATCTCTTAAACAAGTTTACAATGGATAGAGCTATTGGTGATATCGAATCATGTTCTATTGTGACAAGTGTAAGAAACCCAACACCACTATTCTACAATTTGTGTTTGATATAAGTCATGAAAGGCAAAATCCTAATGGGAGCTTAACCATGCGTGTGGTGGAAAGAATGTTGGAGTGCGAACGGGAGCTATTAATCGATGGTGATGAAGAAGCAAGGGACCGTATTTATGATATGCTCACAAGCGTCAACGTTCCTTGCTTTCTTTCAGTTTAAAACTAAAATAACACAAACATAAAATGAATAGAACACATGCATGGGACGTGGACTAGTATCCAATACTTATATTTATTAATTTGCTTAACTTACGCCGATAATTCTTTTTTTTTTTCGTTAAACTATGGGAGTTCTGAGCCTTATCAAATGAGGTTTGGAACCAACCTTTTTGTATTACCACTAGACCATGTATTCCGGAAACTTTTAACACGGTGATAAGTCTAAAGTTATTATTTGCTTATTCGATCAGGGGTCTGACGCGCAAAACAATAAGAAGAAAAAAATGAACTCCTCGTTTTAGCGTATGCCCTAGTACGGTAAACGAAAAGGCACTCAAAATAATCCTAGACAAGTTACATGTCGTTATCATATGAAGTGCTGAAATTTGCAGTGAACAAGATTTGATTTTGAATGTTTGGCACTGTTGAAGAAGATAAATGTGTTTTTAGAATTATCAAAGAATTAAAATATTGATTCTCGAGAAATACGCATAACATAAGAAAAATATAAGCATAACATAAGAAAAGATAGAAACTAACTATAAGTCCAAATTTTAATAGATCAAAACCAAAAAGTATGATTTATAACTATCAACAACAAAATGCAATAATGTGAAAGGACACAGGACCATTTAAGCTAGACGACGGGCTTCGTCTCTGGTTTGGAACAAGAGGATAAGGCCCTGCCTCTTGGTTTTTTAACTTTCAACATTTTTATTTTGTCCAATTAGCCGAAGGATGCAATTAATGTAATGCAATGGGCTTTTGGTTAATAAAATTTAACATTCATACCAAAAAATAATAATAATAATAACTCTAAAATATACAATTTATAACGGTTACCCTAAGCGTTGGTCAATAAAACAAGCTGTGCTGACATCAAAGGGGATTATAATCAATTCAGCATTGAACAAATAATGCCACCTACAAATACTTTTGGTGAATGAGAATATTGTCGTTTTGAGTTTGGATTTCAGTGTGGGCTTTGGATAAGTATCCGGTTACTTATATATACCCTGCAAAGGGTTTGAATGTTACTAATCTGAATGGATCATGGATACAAGATTGTGTTATCATATGACACCAAATAAGGATTGGTTCGATGAACTGAATGAAGAGATCACATGCACAATCAGAATGGATCGGATGACCACACAACCTCATCAGTGAAACAGACTGGAAGTAGAAAGTTCTTGTTGAAAGAAGATGGAAATATGTGGCTATTCTGAAAAAGGTGAGGTACATTCCAGATTTTAAAAGAAATATGATCTCATTTGGTACTCTAGACTCACAAGGTCGCACAATAATTTTTAATTTTAAATGGACAGAACCAGCTTTTTATTTTACATGAATGTCACATTTAAATAAAGGAGGTTCGGAAAATGAGGTTTATTAAAGAGCGTGATCAATGAGATTTCACATATACTACGCGCGGATTTTTCTATTGAAAAGTATTATTGAAAAATTAAATTTATATATTGGTGATTGTAATAAAATACACCTCATACATAAAATTTCATAATAGTTTTAATTTTTGAAATTCTTAAACTACCATTAAGGTAAATATTTTAATTAAAATATAAAATTCAAAACACTCTAACCGTGTAAATCTAGAAAATAAATTGATTATCATCTTCAATATATAGTTTCTATATTATGATATATTTGTGTTTAATTTACTGCTTTATTATTTTATTGGCTATTTTTTAATTTATAAGTTTTATTTTTTAATTTTTTTTTATATTGTAATAGGTATAGACTGATAATTGATTTTAAGCAAATATTTGTATTTGACATGATTAATGTATTTGTCATTTCTATTTATTAATATGCTATTAACAAATTACATAAAAAAATTTTGATTTCTCGACAACAAAACCAAAACATGACTGCAAAACACCAACTAATATTTTTAAATCCTATGTAGACAACCTTAGAATCTAATAATTTCAAAAAAAAAATTTATTATACGTCCAAAGTTATTGATGATTATTTATAACTGAGATTACTACCTCATAATATAAAAAACTTCATACTCAAATATTAAATCAATTTTTTTACTTCTTATATGAAACTAAAACATAATTTACTTTTCACTATCTTAGAGTTAAAAAATTAATATAATCTAATATTAACTTATTTTATTGTTAATTAAAAATTAAGACATAATGTTTTTTTTGAAAAAAAAAAAAATTATGTCTTAATTTTTTAATTAACAATAAAATAAGTTAATATTAGATTATATTAAAAAATTAAGACATAATTTACCTTTTATTGTTATTATTAAGTTAGTTTACGAAATAATTTTGTTATCATTTATGATCCAAATTTATGTGTATAAATTAACTATCCAAATCGTAACCAATCTATATCGTATAAATAAAAAGATTTGAAATCGTTAATCGTTAATTAGAATCGNAATAATTTTGTTATCATTTATGATCCAAATTTATGTGTATAAATTAACTATCCAAATCGTAACCAATCTATATCGTA
>OVAY01001647.1:0-25272 GCA_900406395.1 Kernera saxatilis | reverse complement strand
TTTTTTTTTGTTGCTAAGTTGAAGTTTGGCTTTTCTTTTTTGTCGAAACAGTTTTAAAGTATTGGGGTTGTTATTCGCATTGGATGTAAAATCTTTTGAAGTATCGGTTTGTTCTCTTACTCTACTATGTTTTGACTTTTTCTTTTGGATATAATTTGGTTTACCATAATACAAATCAATATTGGTTTGAATGTTGTGGTTTGTTTGTATTTAATCATATATGTCCTTTAAAGTTTTGCTCGACTTAAAACCAAAATAAAAAAGTTTAGCTACATCCACGAATGTTTTGGGTTTGTTCTCGGTATAATTATTTAGGTCTAATCGAGTTAATTTTTTTTTCTTTTTTTTGCTAAAAATCGAGTTAATTTCTTTATCTTATGTTTTCGTTGTGCTGATCAAAAGTAGATTTGTGATGGAAACCATCGAAACTAAATTCTTTAGCAAATTTGATTGTTAGATAAAACATTAATGAAACAACAAAATTGGCCTCCACCGAAATCCATTACGGAATCATTGTCCATACTCTAAAGATGTAAGAAATAGTCTTTTTCCAATTTTTATTCTTCCTCTTATTTTCCTTCTTTTTCTTCATTGTTTTCGTCTTCTTCCTCAACTATTTATTCTTTAGGTTTTTCTTCTTTTTCTTATGGATTCATGTATTTTAGTATAATTTTAATTTTTTTTTTGTAATATACATTTGTATTCGATTTTATAAAATTTGATTATTGTTTTAATTACTTGATGACATTGTAATTATTTCGAGAATTTTAATATGGATTCATACTATATAATCTATTTTGTTAATCTAATCCCGCACGTGCAAGGCGCGGACCCGTCACCTAGTTCACTTTATTTGGTTTGTTTTTTCCAAACTATAATAATTTACAGAAAAAAATGGAAAGATAACAAAACCTACCAATCCTAAAAAGTGGAAATCTATAGAAAAGGGGAGGAAAAATGGTTTTGATCATTTGACTTCATATATTGAATCACAACCAACATGTTAAATTTACATTTTTTTTTTTTTAACATTTTAGTAAAAATGTATATTTTCTATTTTCTATTCAAATGAAATATTAAAATGAAAAACAAAATCCATTCTACAGCTTTACCGGCTTATAAAAATACTTCGAATTTTAATTTATGTTTTACAAATCTATGGATATAAAAAAATTAAAATGTTAGTTTTAAAAGAATCATTGATATAATTCAAAATCTAATCGATTGATTAACAGGCGTCGCATATGAATTATAGCTTTATGTAATAAGATATTCTTTTCATTGAAGTTTTGGATTTACTTTTGCTTTGTATAAATGGATGTACATAAGTTTTTATGATTTACATTTATCATTATGTCCATCGTAGATCCAAGAGTTTAAATAAACAATAATTTTATTAAAATGCATTTAGATAAAGATTTGATATAACTTTAGGTTAATTGGTGAGATATCACTATCGGGCCAATTAATTAAAGATATAGTAGATTCGAATACATTCTCAGACGAAGATCTGAAAGAGAAAGAAAAAGGGTGCATTATAACCAGTATGTTTCCTTGAAATTTAAGATATTTCAATTAAATTAGAAAATAAAAAAAAAACTAGGGAAATTTAAGTAGAATATAAAATCCAAAAAATAATTAAAGCAACATATATAAGATAGGAAAAACAGAAAAAAAAGATGTAAGCGAAAGCTACATCACATTACAGAATACGAATAGTTAAGAACGATGAATTTGTAGAGTAAGTAATCCCAATAGAACTCAAAAACTTGACCTTCTTCAAGATCTAACGAATGCTTCATAGTACTCCAACCAGACCCGAAATAAAATTTAGTGTTGTCAACACATTTTAGAGTAACTGTGTATAAATCGTTCTCAATGATGTCGTGAACTTGCACTTCAATACCGTTTTGCAAACTCTCAGCTGTAACATTATTCATCTTTGTGAGGACGGACATCACTTGTTGTTTCGGCAATATCATATTACCGACAATATCATTCTTTGATAGTTGTTTTGATATGATCATAGCAGAGTCTACTCGAAAATCGGTATACCCGATCATCTTGCTCAAAGTAGAAGAATTACTTGTATATTTGTGTGTGTTCCTAGATACAAACGATTACAACATATATATAGGAAACTAAACCTAAGAAGAAAGGAAATACAAGCGAAGGGAAACGGAAACTGGAGAAAATCGGAAATTTCGGGTTAACAAAATGGAAATTGGAAATATTCCGGTTAACAAAATTGAGATCGGAAATCTTCCGTTAATCTAAACAGGCTTTATTTGCGGGCACAACAAAATGTCAACATGAGGAAGTTGACATAGTTATACAGAGGTAATATAATTATTTATACGTTGCGAGCACAACAGAATGAAAGTGTTTTATTATTTTCTGGAAGCGTTATCAAGCGTAAAAATGTGTCGAATTTGACTTGTCTTAGAAGTTGACTTAAGAAAAAACTCTTATGGTCTTATGTATAAGTTCCTTTGTGGTGTGTCACTGTGTCGTCGAATGCACAAAATCAAACATTTAGGAACTTAAAAGTTATATCCAGATCGTACCTTCGTTTATCTAACCATTTTTACCGAACTTTTCTATGCAGGGTCGACTAAACCAAATCCGCCCTTGGCAAAGAATCAGTATACCTATTCGCAGGTTACGAAAATTACAAACAGCTTCAATAGAGTTCTTGGCAAAGGAGGATTTGGTGTAGTGAGTTCTAGAGGACCAACAAGTCGTAGTAAAGATGCTAAACCGAGCATCCATCTATGACATTGACCAGTTTACCGCAGAGGTAATTTTGATACAAACCAGAATATTATTGTTCGTAGATGGTAAGGCCTTGATTGCTTATTTGAATCAATCAAAACTTTTAAACGTCAAACATAAACACAAACAGAAGCATAATTGCGTTTGAAACAACGAGTGTCTGGCCGTGGAGTTGGCTAGGACTCATGGGAGAGCTGGGGAAATAGCTTAAGAGACTCAGTGATTGAAATGACCATGAGTTCAATAAACTTGCCATTTTCATCTCCCTTCATGATCCAAAAAACTTTACATAGTTCTCCTGGTTAATCATAATTTCTGTTGCTACATTTTGTCCATTTTACAGTTGTTAATATTTTCAGAAATGTTTTAACATCGAACAATGTCTCGCCATATCCTCTATGTTCATACTCTCGACCATGGTTATAAAATGAATAGGACGCAAAAGCTATGAGCCAAAAGATTCAAATTGTAACTTCAACAATTTTCTTCCCTAAACAAGACAACCCCAATGAGAATACTTGACTAAAACATCTTCATACTTTTAAAAAGTGCTCATATTGTGCTTTTTTTCAAATCCGTTAACGGAAGCTGATGTGGCAATAAAAACTCGGTTGTGTAATCTGTTTTTTTTGTTGCTTCCTCTTGGTTAGAGTTTGTTGAGATTAAGACAGAAAATTTACATATAAAAATGATCCTTTTCTTCTTCTTTTTTGGTCAAATAAAAATGATCCTTATTGTCAGAAATCGTATGGTTTATAACGTTTTAGATGAACATGATATTAAGAAATTGGTTTGAGGAAAACTTTGGACCACTTAAGAAGGAGATGATGAATATTGGCATCCATGCGAGTGCCAACTCCACCCCACACCAACATATCAGCCATGTCTCCAATCGACGACCCTCTCACTTCTTTCACCTCTTCGAACCCAATCCTTCTGTAAAACCTAACCAGCTGTCACATGCATGGAAGTTCGGTTTGGTTCAGTATGTTGTTAAACCAAACCAAATTCTCAATTTCAATTTCGACAGAAGAAGAGGGAGAGAAAGGGAAAGAGACCTTGGAATGGTAGAGATCGGAGTCGTAGATAGCGAGAAGCTGAGCAGTGCGGCAACCACAGTCGTAGCCATGGCGAATAGCTACAGCTCCAACGTATAAACCAACTCCAAGAACAGACTTATCCATCGCCATCGTCTCTTTCGTCAGCCTTATCGTATCCAGATGCAGAACCAAGCCGCGTCCGAACCATGGCCGCACCACTCCCTCTGCTCGCCCGACTTCACCGCCTGTGTCTGCGTTTTTCCCCGTCACTCTGAAAAACGGTCCTAAAGTTTGGATCTTTAACTCGAGCTTCCGGGTTCTTGATGACGTCAGGATGTCAGACATCGACGGTAGAGATCTGGGTTCACTGTGGGAATAAGACGGTGGGCTCAGAGACATCTTCATTTCCTCTTCTGGGTTTCGTTCCTGAAAGGGTTCAGATAAAATAAATTAAATACTGTAATGGGGATAATATAACACAACACAGATGACACGTGGCATCCACCCAGAGAGTCGGAACATTTCTAAAGGGACCTAGAAGGATGTGAAGTACTATGACATATCTAGCATTAGCAATAATGAAAGCTCAAACTATGGACAGGCTCACGAGTTTTGATTTCTCCCTGTGAAGAATGTGTGAATTAGGATGTGTTTGCTACCGTCCTTTTGATCTGGTTTCTGCTTCTTTGGCTTGGATTTTAGCTTTTCCTTTCCGAGAATCCTCCTAACAAGTGTTTGGTTATCAAGTTTCAGTGAGACGCAGAGACTTGTGAGAAAACATTAATGGAGTAGGTTTAAGAGGTTGTTTACGTGAGCGTACCTTCGTTTTGAAGCAGGTGTTGTCGAAGAACTAGAGCCAGATTCTTCGTTTTGAAGTCTCTGGGCGAGATGAAAATCAGAGTGTTCTTGTCGTTCCTCAACAAAAGATGGAGGTAACTCGATCCCACACAAGATGCATTTGTAGCCATCAACCCAAAACAATGGCTCCATCTGCGGAGTTAGTGAAACTGCTTCGGTGTTTTGTGCATTAGAATTATCATTCATTGAGTGACTTGTATCTGGTTTGCACTCCTTGTGTTTTATCAGCAGAGCATCTCCTTCCAATACTTGCGGCCTTTCTTCTTTTTTCTTACATTCTTGATTTGGAACTACTTCGTCAGCATCTACTTGGGATTGTTCTTCATATTCGACAACATCCTTCAGTTGAGAATAGCTTGCGTTATGGGAGCCAAAGGATAATAAACTCAAGCTCTCGTCATTACTTAAGCAATTTCGACTAGCATCTAAGTCGTTATCATCCAGATTTTTCCCTGAGGAATCCTTTTGAACAATGAACTTGGTAATAGTTCCCTGTGAAGGATCAGAATAGCGAATTTCTTCAACGAATTGAGACATGCGCAACCCTGCACATATGGAATTTTAGTTAGCAAGGATTATATTTTCTTTTTATGTTTCTAAAGAAAGAAGAACTAAGAACATTAAAGATCCGTACCTATCAGCCTTATGGAAACAGGAAGTTCCGCCTTCAACAGCTTTGTAGCATGCTTTAATATATCCTCGCTTGAACATGTGTACCTCTGCAGGCTTACAGCTCTGCTCCTAATCTGTGGATTGCAGATTGTCACACTTGCAGCACAAAGATGGATTCCAGAATAGAGAAAATAAATTTTGGAAGAGCACCTCGAAGGAGGCAGTTTTCAGTTTAAGTGTCAACGTTCTTGCTGTTAGACCCTCCTTTTTCATGTCATGAGATAGCATTCCTGCAATTTCAGCTGCCAAGAAGAGAAAAATATCACTACCCCAGGAACAACCTATGATCTAAATAGTCTTGTTAAAAATCCTTTATTGACTTAAAAGTTCTCTAGCTTCATTGTACCTTAGATTAGGTCTCATGAGAAAAGAAAAAACAACACTAATGCGCAAACTACTCACCCAACTTCGAATATAGCAAATTTTCATCATCTGTCGCTGAAAATGTCCTCTCACTGCTAATACTTTTACGAGACCTGACCTGAGGCGTGTCTGTTTTCCCAAGCCCCAGTCCAACAGACAGAAAAAAGTCTGCAAAATAAGGAATCTTTGATGTGAGACATGGCGTAACATGTAATATCTACATACAAGCAAATCCTTCCAATGGAAAGGAACAGTAAAAAGGAAGCAGGAGATGCTGCTACCTGCTGAAGACTGAGAGAAGAGAGCGTAGAGAAGAGATCCCTTCTGCACCATCTCCCCGCATGTTTTAATTCCCAAAGCATCCTTTAGAATATGTTCAGTAACCTTACCAATTCCCCCGATCTGTTAACCAATTTCAAACTTGCATTTAATTAATAAGTAAATACAGCACCGTTCGTAGCCCAAATTTTCAACTTAAACCTTAGTCAACTTTATTTTCCAGAAAACTACGCCAATGGTTTTGAAAACTCATAAAGAACAACCCTCAGCCATCACAAACAGTGCAAGGAATTCCAAGTTCTGTGCCAAACAGAAACTAAGTTCTGCGTGGCATCCATATTACTACAAATGTACTAAGTTTCTATTAAATATACAATCCCACCCACGTAAATGCAACATCATCTGCACTTCTATGCAGCTAACTGAATGAGCTGGGAAATAATTGGAGTGATAGTTTCTCTTCATAGACTTTTCAGAAAAAAATGCTTCCAAAAGAAACGGCAGCCAAAGCAACAATTCAGGATCACATACCTTTCTTATAGGAAGGGAAGATATGAATGTCATGACAGTTGATCGGTCATTTTGAAGAACAAACTGTCCGTTTGGCTTGTTTATGTCTGAGCAGACCTGAAATATGGTAGCCATAGATTAAGCAAACAATTTTTTGGTAAAATAGCCATATAGACCATAGCGACACCTTGGCTAGTAAACGGTTTGCCGCTACTCCAGCACTGCATGTCAGCCCAGTCTCGGAATAAACAGAAGATCTAAGCTCCTCTGCAATCTGCATAAAGTGAAGAAATGGATAAGGTACCGTTGCAGTGGCCAACTTATCTGGCAGTGAGATCATCCAAAACTTCTCCCAAAGAAGATACAACCATCACAAGAGAATGCATATCATGAGCGCACACTTACTTCTCCACCTGAAAGACCTCTCTCTCGACAAACCTCAGTTATGTCAAGGTAGGCTTCATCCAAGCTTCCAGCGATGAAGTGGGGATCATAGTTCGTAAAAACTAATAAGAAATGCATATATGCAAGTAAGAGCAGAGAAACGAGAATGGCAAGCATAAAGCTACACATGTCAAAAGAGGAAAAACTAACCCTTTCTTGTTAAATCACTGTAGTGAGTATACTTGGTGAAATCTACAGGAACAAATATCAAATCTGGACACAGTTTACGAGCAATGAAGCCAGGCATTGCTGCACGGACCCCAAACTTCCTTGCCTAAGAGAGATAGTAGAAATTGTAACAATGACTACAAGTTGTAACCATAAGTTCCAGCTACAATATACTGGAAAACAACATCATCCAAGCATATTGTTAAGCAAATGAAAGCCACAGCATACCTCGTAATTAGCTGTGGAGATCATGGACAAGCCTCCAACAGCCATCGGCTTGTCCTTGAGGGAAGGATTGCTCAAAGTTTCAACAGCAGCATAAAAAGCATCCATATCAACATGAAGCCAAACTCTGGATAGGTCACGTGTAGCTTCAAGCTCTAAAATTCTTCTATCAACCACCTTTAAACGGCAAAGGTTATATAATAATAAAAAATGAAAGATTCCAAAACCAGTATTGCCTATTATAGCCAAGAATAGAAAGAAGAAAACACTTATTCCTCAAAGGAGAAGAAGAATTTAGTGGCACATACCTTCTGATAATTAGATAAATCAGAGGAAGACTGCTTAACACACCTATCACGCATATGTTGTATCTTTTGTTTCATAAGCGCTTCCTTACGTTCCTCATTTTGAAAATACTTGGATCCTTTACTCATTTCATAGACAATCCTCTGGACTTTCTCCTTATCAACTCCCTCCATTCCTAACGGATATACACAAGACACATCGACCGAGTTTAGAAACTTACTCCAAACACCATCCAATAAGTAAAGAAGAACCTGATATTTTCTTTCTCAACAAAAAAAAAAAAAACCTGATATTTCCGCAATTTCCAAAATTGAAACTTCATCCAAAACCAGAACAGATTAAAATTGTTCTAAGACGATCGATAAAATTTACAGAATTATCAGATTGAATCTACAGAAGAAGAAAGAAATCCGGAGAGTGAAAGAACCCTATGGGGGCAAAATCTGGAAACAAACCCGCTTTAGCGTTGGTGAAGACGGTGTTGTAGGATTCCCATGGACGCAAGGAGGAATTGTTGGTTGATGATGATTCGCCATCATCCATCCTCTCCAGTCTCCTTGTCCTCGAAGCTTGCTGGAGAAGAAGTGGTCGCCGAAATGTTGAAGGCGTATCGAGAAAGCCCGCCCGATTCAGACCTCAACCCAACCGATCTATTTATTGCGATTTATCATTTCAACTTTCTAACAATATCTGTGCACAATGTTAAATGGGCTTATGTAGAAAGCCCAATACTCGAGTTATATAGTTGAGAGATTTTTTTTGTTTTGGCAAACATCTCTATGCTATTTATCTGAGAAACATTTTTAAAAATAAATCACCAATAATGCCAAAGCTTGTTAAAGTATTTCGTGAAGACTGCTTCAGTTTCATTGTTGATTGTTAGATTGCACCACACTTATTATCTCATTGAGACAAGTCATAAACAAGAGTATTCATTTTTTTTGTCTACTCGAGCACTAACCAATGATTTCAACAATGTGAAAGCGTAGCAAATAAACAGAAGTTTTAAGACACAGAACTGCATCAGAAATGTATTAAAGAAAAGGTTTCTTACCGCCTTCTGGTCCAACGATTAATAGACTATAAATTACTTTCAGTTTCTTTTTTTTTATAATTTTCATAGACAACAAAAACTTATCATCATCATCATTTGTTGGACTTGAGCCATTCAAGAATCCGTTTCTCAGACTCACTGAGCTCTGCTTCTGTCTTTCCCTTTATAGATCCTTCAACAAACTCAAAGTAGTCTTTATAATTCCTCTTGTAATAACTGTCCAATCTCTGTTTAATTCTCCCAAAATTAACAAAAATATCATGAGAAATTTTCAGACAAAAGATAACAAAAATGGGATTTGGTAAGTTAGCTGTTCTTTACCTCCTTGTCATTCTTGGCCTTGTTTTCCTCAGTCTTCTTCAAATACTCTGAAACAATTCTTCCCCAGAAAACGACGTAGTTTAGGCAAAAAAACATCGAAATGAAAGAAACACAGATTAAGCATTTCTAATTACTCTGGAGAAGCTGATCGCTGGTGGTCAAAGCGGCAGCGAGGAAAGAGGAGGAGGAGGAGAAGAGGATGTTTCTGCGTCCTAAATCAGTGGTTGAAGCGGTTAAAAAATCGCGTTTGGTTTCGTTTCTGCGTACTGCTTGAACATTGGAGGAAGCGTATTTGTTAACTGTTACTGTTAAAGCCATGAGAATGCTTTGGCCTATGGAACTCATCTTCTACCTCTTCACCAGAAGATAAGATTTCTTTTTTAAGCTTCTTATCTACTACGTTACAGTCACAGAGATGCAATCATCCTTTTATTTATAAAAAAGCCCCTAACTATGTATTGTTATAAGACAAACCCACTAATCTATTAGAAATAGATATCAAACCCAAACAAAAATTTGTAGCGACCAAACCGGTTTAATAATAGACAACTAGACACAGTAAGAAGGATAAGTTATTTTTTATTTTATAAAAATATCCCTAGCGATGTAATTTTACAAGATAAACTCCTGATCTATTAAAAATAATTATGAAGCCCAGTCAAAAATTTGTAGAGACGAAACCGGTTTAATAGACACTTATTGGTTTACCAAAACCAACCCGATCTGGTTCGACGAGATTTTTGACTGTACAGACTACTACTACTACAGTACTTGCATCTTCTTCATCTGACGACAGCAAAAATGACAAGCAATCCCTAATTTCGCCTCAAAAATCCCAAAAACCATCCTTCGTTTCAGTCATCTTCTTCTTTTCTACATCATCGGTTGCTAAATCGGAGATGGCGACTTCTCTGGTCTCTCCTCTTACTTCACAGCTCAACCATGAAGCTGTCTGTTCGAAGTCCGTGCTTCCCAAATCACCGTTTATGTCGGGATCCAAGCTCTTCTCCTCGAACATGCCTTGCTCTACTGTTCCTGTACGCACAAGAAGATTAAACTGCTTTGCTTCTGCTAAAGACATGAGTTTTAACCACATCCCCAAACAATTTAGAGGAGACAATCTAAAAGACGGAGGTTTTTCCTTCTCTCTCATCTTATTTTTTTTTCTCTCCTTCTGGTAGATTTGTTCTTAGGTCTCAAAACTTTTACCGTTCTTTGGTTGTGTTTGGTGTTCATAGAGTTCTGTACTTTCCTTGATTAGCTTACTCAAAGTACCTTCGTATTAAATTCTGGAACTGATAGGCCTCTTTGACGGTTGACTCATCTAGCTTCAATCATACTAAGTGTAGGACGATGAATTAGGAAAATCGATGTAGCAAAGATTATTTCTTTGGAGTTAAATCCCGTTGTCAATCTTGTTTATCATCTAAGTTGGTGGTATAGCAAATTTATGTGGGCTTTTGCCTTCTCTAATGTCTTAACCTAGTGTTAGTTTCAAACACACCAATTTCAGCAAAGTGAAAGCTTTTGTCCTTGATAAGTTGTCGCCTGTGTAATGGACGGTTAAGTACATTAGTTTGATTGCTACAATTCTTTGTTGGAACATAATTTTTGTCAACCAAGCGGTCAAAAAAGTGAAGAGCATGTCGCAGTCTCCAAATGCTATTTGATCTCATACTATATTCCTTGCCTTTCTTTTATAGTGATGCAGAACTTCAAGAATGTACCGCAATATTTTTATGGGCTTAATCCAGCTCAAATGGATATGTTCATGACGGAGGATAGCCCTGTCCGTAGGCAAGCGGAAAAAGTTACAGAGGTTATTTTCTCTTTTAGGCCTTCTTATCAGTCATCAGTCCATTTACAGTTCCAGAATCTGGAAACAGCTATGAGGAGAACAAAGTTGCTTCTTAAATAGGAATCTTATCTTGTCTTTTGGCGTGCTTCTTTGTTAACAGGAAAGCATCTCGTCTAGAAGAAATTATTTGGATAATGGAGGAATATGGAGTATGTCTGGTATGAATGTAGCAGATCCTAGGAGATATAGCATGAGTGTCCAAATGTACAGAGGTGGAGGCGGCGGAGGATCTGAAAGACCAAGAACTGCTCCTCCAGATTTGCCTTCTTTGCTCTTGGATGCTCGGATATGCTACCTTGGCATGCCAGTAAGACCTTCACGTGTCATTAGCTTGTTATTAAACCCATTTCTTTTCCGTTATGTTTCCTCTCTGCTCAGGCATTGATCTTGCTCATTTTGCTGCATTTTACTTGCAGATCGTACCTGCAGTTACTGAGTTACTCGTTGCTCAATTTATGTGGTTAGACTATGATAACCCAGCAAAGCCCATCTACTTATACATAAATTCTTCCGGGACTCAGGTTAGTTCAAGAAGTTTGATTATATATTGTTTGTTGATGGAATTATTTGGACAACCTGCTTGTTACCTTTAACGAGCTATCTAATCGGCTACTTCCTTTTGCTAATGCCGTGTAGAATGAAAAGATGGAGACTGTTGGGTCAGAAACAGAGGCTTATGCCATAGCTGACACCATTTCTGTAAGTCATCTCACTAGAAAAATCTGTGCATTTTTATTGTGATGATAATGTAATCGTTTATGCAACTTCTCGGTCACATGTCCAATCAGGAAGTTTCTTTTGCTGCTTTTGTCACATTTATCTTCCGATAAAGTAATTGTGTCCAAATAACCCTGAACCAGCCTTAATTCTCATTTCTCATTTCTCATCATTACCTCATTGTTTCTTTTTTTTTTCTTGCGGGGCTTAAAAGTATTGCAAATCAGATGTATACACTATCAATTGTGGCATGGCTTTTGGTCAAGCAGCAATGCTTCTGTCTCTTGGGAAAAAGGGTTATCGTGCCGTACAGCCACATTCATCAAGTATGGTTCTCGTCTCTCAAACATTTTGTACTTTAACCTTGGATTTAGATCATTATGTTGCATATCGTTACCTATTGTCCACTTGTGGAAGCTTCTAAGTTTTGATGGTTAATGGTGCAGCAAAATTGTATCTGCCAAAAGTAAACAGATCGAGCGGAGCTGCAATAGACATGTGGATAAAGGTGGCACTCACATTTTTTACCCCTTTTATTTTTTTCCCCTCAAGTTTCTTTACCTGTACTGTAATGAATAATCCTCTGGCAGGCCAAGGAACTTGATGCAAATACTGAGTACTACATCGAGCTGCTAGCTAAGGGAACAGGTAAGTCCAAAGAGCAGATCAACGAGGACATCAAGCGACCTAAATATCTCCAAGCACAAGCAGCCATTGACTATGGAATTGCAGACAAGATAGCTGACTCGCAGGATAGTTCTTTCGAGAAACGGGTAACTTTCAAATTATACTTCATATTCACCCAAAACCAAGTTATCTTTGTGTTGGCTTCATTCATGCTAAAATGGAAAATACGTTTGGGTTTAGGATTACGATGGGACTCTTGCCCAGAGAGCCATGGGAAGACCTGGAGGTGGCAGTCCAACCGCTCCAGCCGGACTAAGATGATCAATTCACTAGAAAAAAAGAGTTTGAATCTCAATTTGCCTAGTCACTGTGGAGTATTTAGCTGTTACAATCTATAAGCAAGCACATGTAGTATTAACATATTAACATACAAAAGTGTCGGCAAATGGAAAAAGAAAAATAACATGCAAAAGTTTTCTACGTGGAAGCTTGTATTCTGGTACATATATATATTTCTCTAGATGCAGGTTTCTCACTCTGAAAAAACTTGAGTTTTTCAGTCTTTGGGGTTTTCAGAAAGAAGGGAAGAATCGGTTGAGGTTATAGGGCAATGCGTAAAACTCTTCGGTTCGAGTATCAGTTTGGTAGACTCTGAATTTCTCCCACCAATGTCTTCCACTGTCTCTCCTCACCGAGGCGTGTCCATAGCTATGAGTACAGTCCAACAAGAACGCCGCCATAATCCCAACCGTTGCAGCCGAAGAGAATATCACTTGCATTATCACATTGAACTTCGTCGATGGCAATACCAAAAAAAAACGAATCAGTACACAAGACAACAGACATAAACTGATGATGTAAGGTTTCTGTTTTGCTTGGACACATACAGCAGAAGTACGAGTGTGAACGGGTCCACGACCAGAGACAAATAGATATTCGGTGAAGTATTGTGCGACAGAGAGACCGATGAAGATGGAGAAGCCGAGGATGAATTTAGTCCTGAAGCTGTTTAAGTTGCAGAATTGAAGAAGGCCAAGTCCTGCAGAAGCTGTTCACAAGGTTCTCTGCTTGATATCCATCACATTTATAGAAAGCTAAAAGGAGCAGAAAGAGTCTAGTTCTTGATATATATACATACCGACATAGGCGAATAGAACACAGTACAAGGCTGCGAAGATAGGTAATGGTATTGATGCAAGAACAGCCCCAAACTTTCCTATTTTCACCAAGTTTAGCAGTCAGTTACAACAACAACAAAACAACTGTTTACGAGTGATTTCACGGGGTTGAGCATTACCGAAAATGGAGAAGAAGATCATGAAACCCGCAGATATCTGAACCACTCTTCTGCTCCCAACCTTTGTTAGTCCCAGAAGCCCTACATTTTCACTACAAATTGACAAGAACAAACAAAAACAGAGTTTCAGGTGCGGAATCCGAAAACGAGCTTTCTTGATTGAAGAAAACCGCAGAGCGAGAAGAGAAGGATTCCATTACACCAAAGCTGTGGAACCGGTTGCTGTTCCAAACAGTCCATCCAGCAAAATGCCTATGCCCTGTTTTTGAAATTTCCACAAAACACACACATTGGTTTCACATACTTTACATTCTTGAAATCGAATCATATATCAATCTGTTTGACCTGCCATCCAATGCCACGGCTAAGCACCGAGGGAGGGATATGAGTCGCGCTACCAAATCTTGAAGCGGCTATGAACGAACCCGTCGTCTACTCCATTGAACAAAGACAACAACAAAAAGGTGATATTTCAGAAAGATAAATCCTTCTGAAAACCAAAAAATGTGAACTGAAATGGCAACAAAACCTCGACAATCGCCACGTAAGAAGCTGCCATCATAGCGAAAGCATCGCTTGCATGAAAACTTGGACGTCCCCATTGCAACGGATATGGAATTTTCACCCTAAGAATGAATGAAGAAATAGTTAAGAGAATCCTCTGTTTTTATCCTGAAACAGAGGAGGAGTAATGAAAGATGTAAGATGATCAGACCATGGAGCAGCACTGATGAGTCCGGATCGGTCTGTTCGACAACTGAGCTGTGTATTATCAGGTCTTTTATCGTAAGCTCCTGCTGCTGTCAGAATCTCTGCGTAAGCCCACACGATCGCTACTGTGAACAGAACAGCGAATTGCTCGCATATCGATCTCTTACACTTGAACAAGTGAGGAAGATACTGGAAAATTTTAGCACACGCAAAATTCACACAATCATTGTCAGATATTCAGAACTGATAGGTTTTTTACGAAATCTTACAAAATTAACCAAAACCTGAGATAAGACTATGAGTATGATCAACGCTGGGAGTCCAATTTCTACACATCTCGCAAGCTACAACAGAACAAAAAACATGAGCAGAGTCCTCTCAACCAAAAACCCTAAACAGATTCGATGTAACTTACGGTTAATCTTGAATCATTTACCTGAGGAAATGCGAACGCGACCAGGCCAACGCCAGTGAGAATCACGAGAGGAGCAGCCGAAAGAGGGGTAAGAAACCTAACAAAAAGCAAAAGATTAGGGCAAGATTAGGGCTTTAGATTACTTGTTCCACAAGTATATATTACAAGACGAGCTTTTTTATTTATTTTTCTCCTCACCTGACCAAAATCCTCCACAAGCCGAAGAAACCCATTATCATATGAGATATAGAAGCAATGATTAGAGCTCCTTGAATTGCTCTCATTGTCTCCTCAAATCTCTGTATTAACGCATTAACTTTCAGTTTTTCGATGTATAATCCTAAATGTTTTCAAAGAAGAAGAAAAATTGGGTTGAAAGTTAACCAGATGAGGATGGAGATGGTAAGTAAATCTGTAAGAGAAAGTGATGTAGAGAGCAGGGATGACGTAAGCATAAGAAGCTCCGATGACGACAGGAAGTCGACTTCCGAACAAACTCTGCAATAACGTGTTTATTCCCGACACGAACAACACTGTATTTATCACTTCCGCTTTCTCCACCTGAAAATGACGTCATTTCGTCCTCAATAATTACTCTATTTTAACCCCAAAAAATAGTTGTAATTAGAACGAGATTAATGGTAATGCTTACGTCACCACCACCCATGAGAGGGACGAGAATGGAAGGTATAATTACAGTAGTTCCAAGCATCACAATGTAATGTTGAAACCCTTGAACTATGCCTTCCGCTGCATCATTGATCATATAAAACCATGTTAAACTTTTCATTAATATTGTTTTTTTTTTGTTTATAACAAAATTATTGGTACTTTTCATTAATATTGTTGGCAAATAAAAAAACATTGGTGATGACTACTATGTCATATTGCGGAGACACTTGAACTGAACAAAAACCAAATTATGTTAATCACGAGATTCACGACATGTTATCATTAGTTACTGACTTACTGTCTTTTCATTTTCTAAATATTTTCAACACATATAAAGTAGGGATATATAACGAGTTGTTTTCAAAAACGTGAAAAATCGATTTATAAAAGTTGTGAATGATGCAAAAAGAGCGGTATATCAACACATGAAAAACATGAACTAGTGGTATATCATTAATCACACACATAAATTCATTTTGCCTAAACATATAACATAACTCGACTGTTAATATAACAAGTAACGCACAAGTAACCAAAAACTAAATGAAAAGAAAAATGCATACGCCAATTTGGAGAGCTCGATACACAAAATTCGACTCCAGGAAGCTGATCTTTAACTGGAAATGGTGCAAAATCATCGGTCTTTGTCGCCATAACTCTCTGCTCTAACTTCTCTTCGAGAATTTCTACTCTCTTTGAAAAGCTATAAACTTGCTTAAAATGTGTTCAAAAGTGCTAAGCGTTAGGCGGGCAACTTTGTTGACTCTTTCTTGCTTTCTTTATTTTCTCTTTTGTGTTCTCGTGCACGTAATTAGCACTAATGCAATATATAGAAACACGAACCGGATTTAACCACTGGTTTGACTTAACCAGATTTTCCCCCTTGTCCTTTTTTTTTTTTTTTTACGACATTTACCACTTGTCTATTTATGTGAATTTTATGATGTTTGATATTACCAAGTCTCGGAAGATTCTTTCCAAAGTCTAGCAAATTATTCTCATCTTAATGCCAAAAAGTATACAACTAACTCCATCCACCATTTAAACATTCTCTTTTTTTTTTGTAATATAAAATCAAAAATATATAGGCGAAATTAGAGAAGATTCTTTCTTTCTATAATTTTTGAAGAAGATTAGCCCCGTAGTATAACATTTACAAAATTATTTTTATGATTTTATTTTCAAATTTGTTACACATACAAACTTTTTCTAAAGTATACAACTTCTTAATGTGTTAAAAAATATGTGTGGTAAATTTGAAATAATCTCTTTAGTGGTAGTCAAGTCAACTATACAGTTTTCAGAAAACACAAACAATAGAGAATTTAGTATGGAACTATGGATAAAATGAAAAATAACATTTTTGAAAAAATAATCGCAACTACCACCTCCACCACAATTTTTTGTGTGTTATGTTCAAAATATCTCTAACTCTATAATTTATTTAATTATCAAAAATAAATTTTTCTAACCAATAAAACCAAAATATTCATGTAGTGCATAGAACTGAACAAGTGATAGTTTTGATAAATAATTCTTCTAATTGACAATCGTAATAATATTTAAGATGGGTCTCATTCTTAAATTTTTTTTGTAAAAAATACCATGATTTTTTTAAAATATTAAATTTGGAATTTTAAAATGTTTAGACGATTTACAAACTATTTTCAGAATATGGTAATTATTATCAACTTAATTAAGCTTGCTGTCATAAAAGAAACGCGTTTTATTGCCGTTTAAAAAAAACACGTTTTAATTGGTGTAAGCGGTCTGTCTTAACAGAATGAACGGAGGTCCGTTAGTCTGAAACTTTGTGTTTGCTTTAACCCTAATTTTATTGCAGTGGAAACCTCTCGAATCTGACGAAAATTTCTACCAAGAAGAATCAGAATTGGTATCGCGTAGATCAAATTTCCCTCGGAATTCATCTGTTTCTTTTGTCGATTGTTATATTCTCTGAGATTAGGTGTCAATCTGAAGGAGGATTTTTTTTCTAGGGTTTTGTTATCGGCTTTCTCAAAGGGAAATTTCGTGGTCATATGTTGAATTTTCAATTGAAATAATAGGAAGTTGGTATGAGTTCAAGATCTTTCAGTGAGGTGAAGTTGGTGTTTGCTATTGCGTGCTATTTTCTTAATCACTGTTGGTATAGTTCGGTATCCACCTTTTAGGGTTTCAGGGGAACAGGGATTTAGGGTTTTACTGCAGTTGGAGATTCTCTGTTATTAGGTTAACTACTTTTGGAGTCTTAACTGTTAGTTATGGTTGGAACAGAGAGGGAATTGTGGGTTACAATGAGAGAATTTTTTTTTAATTTTTCTTTTGAGAAAGCATGTTTTTAGCAAACTGAGAAACAATGGATCCGATGAAGACGTTTTTCTTTATCAGATGCTTGTCTTGAATGGTCTCGTGACATATAATTTGTTTTGTTGCAGAACAGACTTAACCTTCACACAGAAGACTGTTGTTGCGTTTCAAAATCGTGATGGGTGCTCCTAAGCAGAAATGGACTCAAGAAGAAGAATCAGCTTTAAAATCTGGCGTTATCAAGCATGGCCCTGGTAAATGGCGCACAATTCTCAAAGACCCTGAATTTAGCGGAGTCTTGTACCTGCGTTCCAATGTAGATCTTAAGGTCATTGTTCCTTCTTATCCTTTGTGTCA
Source organism: Kernera saxatilis (assembly GCA_900406395.1). Lineage (NCBI taxonomy): Eukaryota > Viridiplantae > Streptophyta > Magnoliopsida > Brassicales > Brassicaceae > Kernera > Kernera saxatilis. The sequence continues at coordinate 7,296 of OVAY01001647.1, read as the reverse complement.
ACTTTATGATGCAGCTGTATTTTGTTTGTGTTTATGAATTTTTATCTGATTGAGACTGGGTTTGTTAATTGTATTGGGACAGGACAAATGGAGAAATATGAGTGTCATGGCGAATGGGTGGGGATCGCGTGAAAAGTCTAGGTTAGCTGTTAAAAGGACGCTCTCTCTTCCTAAACAGGAAGATAACTCACTTGCCATTACCACCTCATTGCAAAGTGATGAAGAATTGGGGGATGCTAAGCATCTTTCTACTACCGACTCTTCTGCACTGCAAGTTTCTACTACTCCTGCTTCAAGGAGACCTAATGTAAGGTCAGAAATATCATCTATGTCTGTTTCTTTTATTTAAGAGGAGATGCTTTGTTGCATATCACCAGATGGTATTTCTGAAGTTATAACATGCATTGTTGGATACATCTCAAAATGTAGGGTATGCCATCACTTTTTGGCTGTGAATCAATAAACATTTATGTAATATGGGTCTCTCTATTCACGCCTTTTCTAACCTTTGTTTCAATTGTTTTCACTGGTTTAAGTACATTTATCCTCCCCTTTCAGCTTTTTACTGCATGCTATATACTTTTGCATGATTGTCCAGATGCTGATAGCGTTAATACACTATAGCTGTTTGCTCCATCTTATCGCTGTGGCTTTATAATTGTGAAATTATGATGAGGGTTTAAGTGTGCAAAGTCCCACTTATACGTGATGTTTATATCATTTGAATCTATTGTGTAGACATTTTGTAACTTTTTTAAACGTTACAGGCTGGATAACCTTATCATGGAAGCAATAGCTACCTTGAAAGAGCCTGGTGGCTCAAATAAAACAACAATTGGTGCCTACATTGAGGTATACAGTTTTTGTTCTTACTTCCTCTTTTTTGATAGACGTTATGTATTGTCAAATTGTTGTCTGCAGCTAATAAGTAGCATCGTGCTACATTTCAATCTGATGATCCTCAGTGGGTTGATATGTTGTCTCTAGAATTTGTGAAGTCGTCATTGCGGATGAGAACCAAATATAGCCCTTGGTTGCCTCAATATAATGTATACTTCAATATGAGCAAGGGATTGGGTCAGTTTTACTGAAAGGCAATGGGTGACATCTTTATCTTCTCCTCTCCTGAATAGACGAATATGCATTTAATCTTCTGACTCAAATTAAGCTTAAAGGGATAGGAATATTGCTTTAGTTACTAGTTTTTTGGGGTAACATCTACATAAGTCGATATATTTAGTGGGTTAGAATATCAGAAGAGTAGATTCTGTATTTATTAGTAGATTCTGTATTTATTTCAGAAACGTGCCAAGGACATCACTTTTTTATCTAATTATTTGATTCAAGCATGGGAAATATTCAGTTCTACATGCATGGTTATCGTTTTTAAGATTTATTGCTCAAGTTCCTCGTAAAAGACTGATTCAGTGGATTGACTTGTACATGTGTTCCTTTTATTCGGTTGTACAGGAACAATATCACGCTCCGCTAGACTTCAAACGGTTGCTTTCTACCAAGCTAAAGTACTTGACAGCTTGTGGTAAACTTATGAAGGTAAGATTCAACACATTCATTTAACCCGCAGGTATCATGTGGCATATAACTTTTGTCTTTCGAATAGTATGTTATGACTTTTTGTCTATGTACAGTAGAACAGAGACTTGCTTCATTCACTGCTTCATTCACAGCGACTTGCAAGGTTTTATTGATCTGGGTTTTCTCTTTTACAGGTTAAACGCAAGTATAGAATTGCAAACTCCACTCCTTTGTCTTCCCACAGGAAAAGAAATATGGGGACATCTTCCGGAAAACAGAGTATTCTTTCTTTGCCTTCACCAAAAACAGACAGAGATGAAGTGAGTGTTCAGACAAGGTCACAGATTGATACAGAGTTAGCCAGAATGAAGAGTATGAACGTACATGAGGCGGCAGCAGTTGCAGCGCAGGCAGTTGCAGAGGCAGAAGCTGCCATGGCAGAGGCTGAAGAAGCTGCAAAGGAAGCAGAGGCAGCAGAAGCCGAAGCAGAAGCAGCTCAAGCTTTTGCTGAAGAAGCTTCAAAGACATTGAAAGGAAGAAACAACTGCAAAATGGTAAAAACACGCTCTTTTATCACAACACATGAAATCTACGACAGAAAAGACTTTGCAAATCTCAAAACTGTTGTATTGAAAATGTGATATAACAGATGATCCGTGTTTGAGGCGACGGAGAGAGAGAAGAAGAAGAAGAAGCTAAATGTGTTGCAGGTGGAGAGAGAGAGAGGCGTAGAAGTAGTGTTGTGTGTTGACGATTCTCTACTTGGGAACTCTTTTTTAGTTGTAAGCAGCAATCGTATGTTGTCTATTACTTGTTTCCTTCTCACAGCAGTACTTTTCTATATATACCTTTCTTTGTATTTGTAAACTTCCAAAATTTTCAATCAAGTTTTAGGAATTTCCGTGTATATACATGCCCGACTAAACTAAACGCAAGTGTAATTTTTTTTTTCTTTTCTTAATGATGAAACATATAGGATCTACAAATTTGAATAATGTAGCAAACTAAAATTCATCAAAATAAGGTGCAATTCCACCAAACCACTGATTTAGGTAAACTAGACAATCATGAATGATGAAAACTGAACCAAATTACAAGTTGGTTCTATCTTATCAAACTCAAAACAAAACCGAAAAAAAAAGGAGTTTTTCTACCACCAGAGAGTAAACTCCATTTACTCGATGCCAAAGGAACACAATCTCAGATTCTAAAGCCACTGTATAGTTCACACTTCACTTTACAGACAAGATAAGTGTTTAAAACTCAAAACATACTTTGAAATGCTACAATCTTCTTTGGGCAACCAAAGTAGCAACCGATACAACACCATGTCGAAATAACTCTGCTCATTCTATGTTCCTGACTATACCGGAGGATTTGGATATGCTTTAGGTTTCGGTTTCACTTCGACTTCATTAACACTTCGAACAAAGATTGCGTCCGGTTCATGCCTGCGAAAACCCAACACTCAAGAATCAGTTAGAAAGAGAGATCAATCCAAAAGCAAACACAAACTATCTCTAGAATGCTACAGTATGGATGTTTCTATATGCCTAATGAGATCTAATAGCATTATAGAGAGTGAGATTCTCACGGTTTGTCTCCTTCTTCAAACGTGTAACTAGAAGCAACAGCAAGTAATCCACCATCTCGGCTGAATGACAATGCCGCAATACTCGTTGGATACTTAGAGTACTACAAAAAAAGGACCAACCGAGCAATTAATGTTGTGTCTCACTCACAAAAAGAACATTGAAAGAAATAAATATCAAAAGTTCTTGTCATTGCTAAACCTGAAATAGCCTCTTCTTGTTGTTGCCATCCCAAATGTTGACGAAACCATCACAACCTCCGGTAGCAAAAGTACCATAACTACAATTTTTAAACCCTTAGGTAATTAGAAGCGATAGAGTTGCTCTACCGGGACAGTTAAAGTTTCAATTTTTCCCCTTAGGTTCCATTTAAATAGTGGAACCAAGAAAAAACATTTACAGAATTTGTTTGCAAAGGAAATTTAGCATCCATAATACTCTGAATTATCCCTCCACGGATATGTTCCAAACCAGAAATCACACAGTTAGCTGTTCTATTTAGCACTAGATTTTCATTTACACCATTTAAACTAACAAGTTCTACCCCATCCAGCATTTAATAAACTGTAATTTTCTGCCCACTTCTTGGAAAAGCTAGTAAAGCCTAGAGGCAATCATATATCTAAAAGGAAACAATCAGATTAGACTTACATTGGATGGAAAGCAATCGCATTTACAGGGTAGACAATGTCTCTTCCATCCTCTGATTTCCGATGACATTTGAAAGCATATCTGAAAAGAGGTTCCAATATAATTATCAGATAAAAAAGAGTAAAATTCGTCATAAAGAGGTAACGGGAAAGGCATTAGGAACATACTTTTTAGCTTGAGCAGCCTCTGATAGATCAAAAAACTCCATTGACACCCTCCCTTCAACAGAGCTAAGAGCATATCCTGCAGAGTATTAATAAAATCAAAAGTGTGGAAAAGGAAATTGAGGCTACCGAGTCTACTTGGAACAGGAAAAAAGCAACTTTGACTGCTGGGAAATAACAACGGAAAGCAACATATCAGCCATTTAACCTGTTCCATTGGGATAACAACGCACACATCTTGTCTGGTATTTAAGTGAAGACTCCCTTCTTTGCTCAGGCTGGGACATATTTCTGAGATCATAAATGTTGACATGCCTTCCTGCTGTTGCCACTACCAAACGATTTCCAACAAGAGAAAGGGAGTTAACACGCTCAGGTTGCTGATATGTTCCAATCTGTGTACGTTCCGGTCCACTTGCAGCTCTTGGGTCCCAACATTTGATAGTTTTATCCCAACTTCCAGTGATCACTTGCCCTATAACGTCACATAAACACAGTATTCAAGTAATATCGTGGGACGATTAGAAACACCAAAATGCTGAAAGCTGATTTCTGAGTTCCAAATAGAGTTGCAGCGTGAAAGAAACTCTATGCTCTCAACAAAAAGGCACTAAATAAGCCACTTTAAACTAACAGACAGACTTTATCTAGCCGTCAAAAGCATTAAGTATCAGCAAGGTAGTGTTCAACTAAGCATCAAGAACATGATAGCCACTTTACCAACCTGCAGCATAAGAATACTCAACACATCGCACTGGTTTATCGTGCGTCCCCAAAATGTCCTCTTTCCCAGCATTGAAGTCAATCCTGAGGTATAACAAGACAAGCCCACATTATTAAAGTTTCACAATACATTTTCTAATCACACTAAACAAGATAAGTTTTCTTTCCAGGATCCTGAATTTCGCAGATAAATTTGCAGACATTACTTATCATAGTTGAGAAAAACTGCCAAAGAAATCAACAACTTGTAAGCAATCAATCTGACAAGTCCTTTACTGGAAAAATTCTTATTCCACTAGCCTCCGATGCAAGATTGAGATTTTGAAATTAAGGAATAGCTACATAAAAGATTTGAGTTAAAATTTTGAAACTTCCAAGTTAGCTACATAAGCTACTTGCTAAGAATTAAAGAGAATCGACTCTCTTACAGCACCAGTAACAGTAAATCTCACTTCCCAAAAAAAATGTTCAGGGAGAGAACAAAATAACAGACCGTCTAACTTTATTATCAGCGCAAACACTGAATCCAGAAGAGTCGTCATGGAAGCAGCAATCGAGTACCGGCCCGCCATGCTTGAACTCCCCTCTCATCGAATCGGCATTCGCATCATACAATCTTACATTCTTCGACCCAAGCACAGATAAAAGCATCAGATTAAGACAGATCAAACTCCAAAAACGAGAAGTAAAATCAATGTCCGAGAGAAGAAAGGGGGGTTCTAACCTTATCCCATGAAGACACTAGTAAATGATCGCTGCTATTAGAAAACCGGAGATTGGAAATCCCATCGGACGGCGGATTCGAGAGCTCGCGACCAACGGCCGGCACCAAAGTCATCCTCAAGAACACGAATCGAATTTTAGGGTTTCTGCTCTAGAGAGAGAGAGAGAGAGGGAAGTAGATTTGAAGAAAATTAGCGTTTGAAATTCAAAATTTTTCTTCGTAACAAAGAATCGAATCTGTTACGTTTCGATCAATACAGTTTTGTTGTTAACTCTAAACTAGGCCGTAAAATGTCTGGTAATGGGCCTTAAATTTGGCCCATGTATTGCATAATTAATTGCAACAAGACGCCAGAAAAAAAGAATCATAAAATTGAGACGCTCATTTTCCTTTTTTATTATTTAGTTTCCAATTAAATTTTGTTACATGTTTCGAAATATTAACTTTTTTGTATTCCTATTTGAATTAGGTTAACTTAAACTTCTCATATGTCATCTAATTTTCCTATAACTTTGACAAATTGATTTTTCTATTCCTAGTTCAATCAACAGTATCCTTTTTTAAAAAAAAAAGATTAAACTCTTTTGACATGTTTCAAAATCTAATTAGAAAAAGATTTTACATATATCAAAACTTGATCGATTAAACTGACACATATTGTTATAATATTTATTACAAAATAAACACATCAATTTTATATAATATATCACGATGGAAATAATTATTTAAAAAAGTATATGATATTTATTATGACAAAAGTAAACCAATCAGACGTATACGCGTCTGATTTAATGCGTGTCCCACAAGCCTTGTAACTCACACACAAGTCGGTTCCAGGAAAAGAAGTTTATTTTTTTTGTTTATTGCCATTAATTAATTTTAATCCTACCTAATAGTGTGTTTTTAGGTTTAAAAGTATGTTTTCTTCTCTCACACTCTCACTCGTAATATGGAAAAATTAAAATTTTACATTTTTTCTTACTATTGGATTTTACAATTAAGGAATAGCGATTGAATTAATCTAGAATATTCCGGGATTTTAATAAGATTTCCTTCTTTTCTAGTAACTCAGTTTCCATATTCCAATTTTTATCAGAACGATAACGATGAACAACTTAATTATACCGACTCCAAACTTATTATTTATATATAGAGTGAGAATAAGACACAGGACAGCGAAAACCGAACACGAACTATCTTCTTGTTTTGTTTTAATTAGGAGTGGATATAATAATCAGTCCAAGCAAGCTTCTTAGGGACTAAGAATAACAGTTTGATAGAAAAGATCAGACAAGTATGTGCCTTATTTTTCGATTTTCACATGCAGACTCCAAACTTCTGAAACAATACTTGCTAGCAAAGGAGGTCGTTTACGTTAAGTGTATATCAAAACAAACGCCTTCTCCTGATGATGACAATCCTTCCTCGAAACGAAGACGCTTATGGTTCGGACGAGAAGAAGACGACGACGAGTGTGCAAACGACGCCGTTCCCATCGAGCTTAGGTTGACAAGTAAAGATCTTGCTTCCTTTTTTGAGAGGAGAAGAAGACGAGAAGAGGAAGACGAGTTTGCAAAGGACTCTGTTTTGGTTGAGCTTACGTTTGGAAGTAGTGAACAGTCAACAGGACAGAGTTCTGGTGATGATGAAGCTCTTTCTCCCTCTTCTTTTGAGACGGTGGAACACAGAATCTCAGAATTGCGGCGAGAANCGGCGAGAAGAAGAAGAAGAAGAGCGTCCATACGACGCCGTTTCCATTGAGACTAGTTTGGAAAGTAGTGAACATGATGAATCTCCTCCTCCCTCTTCTTTTGAGACGTTGGCACACAGAATCTCAGAATTGCGGCGAGAAGACGAAGAAGAAGAAGAGCGTCCATACGACGCCGTTTCCATTGAGACTAGTTTG
>OVAY01001646.1:0-26493 GCA_900406395.1 Kernera saxatilis | reverse complement strand
AAACCCTAAGTCGGAAAGAGAGAATGCGAGATCTAAGCAAATCTACACAGATGAAAGAGAGAATGCGAGAAATAAAGCGAGAAAAGAGAGAATCGATCTACATAAACCAGAAAAAGACACGAATCAACAAATTTACAAGGAGAAAAAGAAGATAGATTCGTACTCAGCGGAATCGAACCGGCGGGTCTAGAGCGACGGAGGTCAGAGCTTCGGCCTGAAGAAGACATGGCGACAAGAGGCGGCGGAGATCCAGAGGTAAACGAAGAAGAGATCGAGAGGGTTTAGTTTTAGGTTGTTTTTTTTTTCTAAGTGTCGAGTGAAATGTAGAGGAGGAAGAGAAAAGACAATATCAATAAACCTTGCAAAAAAACCGGGAAACCAAAAAATTGAGATATTAAAACCGGGAAACCAAAATTTTGGTGGCAAAATTGTGTGAAACCAAATTATTTGGTGGCAAACCATGGGAAACCAAATTATTTGGTGGGCAAACCAGATTATTATTTTAATGTAATTTATATGTTTTATGAATGATTTCTATGGTTCAAATTCACACAATTTATATGAACTTACATTCAAAATATATTATTTAGCACAAAAAAATAAATATATATTATTTAACACAAAAAAATAAATTTAGCACAAAAAAAACATTCATAATATATTAAAATGATCATAACACATTACAAATTAGAGAAATCCTCTTTTTTCTCTCTTAAACAAATAAAATGTTAAAAAAAAACATGAAACTTACTTCTTTTTTTTTCTCTCGTTTGCTATGAGCCTATGAGGATTGGGAAGGAACGAGTTTGTTTTATAGAAACCAATGCCACGGTTAAGCCATTGACTTTTCGTGACTATATTTCGTGACAGAAAGCCATGAATTAGCCATGTATTTTATCCGTGGCTATATATAGCCACGAAAGATCCACGATTATTTTATTGGCTTATTTGCCACGATTGCATTGTGACTATTGCGTAGCAAATACGGGCCACTGTCAATTCCGTGATAAATTCGTGGCTAGGTTGCCACGAAAGTGCCATGAAATAGCCACATTACTTCTGTTTTTCGTTTCCGTAGTTAGTTGGTGGCTTTTCCGTGGCATGTGCTAAAGTAGCCACAAAATTTTTGTGGCAAGAGAGTAGCTATAGGAAAAAAATTTACTAATTTCCCCTTGGCTACGGGGACTTTCTATTGTCGTATGTTAGTTTTCTTCTGTAGAATCCTTAATTCTAAGGATCTTATTTTAATTATGACATAATATTGTATTTGTATTAATTGCAGATTTGTCATATTATTTTGTTAGGAAATGCTTGATAATGTTTTATTATAAGTTTCCTTTCTTATTGAGTTTTGCTCTTTAACGTTCTTTTTCCAAGCTGTATTGATCTCCTTCCTTATTTGAGAAAAGGAAAGTGATGTTGGAGGAGCAAAGGAGCGTTGTTCTTTTCCTATAAAGAAGAAGACGCTTTCTGTTAAGAGATACAACTTGCTATCCTGTTAAAACAGCGAATAAGAAAACAGAGTTCTTGTTACAAGTTTGTCGCTATTGAGTTTGGAAGAGATCACCTTGGGAAGAGGTTGCTGTTGGTGTGAGGAACACAAAGCAAGGACTTCAGCAAGAAGAAGACAGCCATGATTAAGGGGGAGTAAAACGTTTTTACTTGTTAACCTTAGTTCATGTTCTTAGATAGATGTATTAGAACTTGTTGGAAAAGTTTGATTCTATCTTGTATTTGTCTTCTTAAAGTGATCTAATAAACTCTTGTTGCAGCCGAGGATTAGTGGTTGGTTTGAGAGAACCACTCGATACCTCGTTATATCATGTGTCGTCTCATTTATCTTTAAGTTTTAGTCGCTTCCGCACTTAAATAGATAATATCTAGTCTCTTAGAAATTTCATCTTCTAAGTCTTATGTATAGGCTTAAGCGGGTGTTATTCAATCATGGATTTTTAAAAATTTTAATTCCAAGAACAATCTATTGTTATTCAATCGTTACTTTTAAATACTCTATTAAAATCTAGTGTTATTGGTTCTTGTATTTAAAATATTTTCATTAAAAGAGTTTAAAATTTAATGTTATTGGTTCTTGTATTTACAATATCTTCATTAAAAGAGTTTGGAATCAATTGTTATTCAACTAAAAATTTGAAATGATCAATTAAAATTTTATCTTATTCATTTTTGATAGATTCTCACAACTGATTTGATTTGAAATCATTTGAATGAATTAATAACTAATTCAATGTGTAAATTATATCAATCAAAATCTCACCTTATACCTTCATATTTTTAAATCCAACTCAAATCTCTCTCCATTTCTCTCTCTCTCTCTCCATTTCTCTCTCTCTCTCTTCTCTTTCACGTTAGAAATCTAACTTCTTATTTTCCACATCTACATCTCTTTTTCCTTTTCCCTTTATAATTTATAATAATTTGTAACAAATTTATAATTAAAAAATTACAATTTTATGTTGGGTTCACAAACATTATTTGAGAAAATATACAAAATATAACTTGAAATTATTTTATTATTTGATATTGAATTCAATTCTATCATACAAAACCAAATGATTTTATGTGTATTTTGTAAATACACTGCCATGAATTTTAAAAATTAAAGATAACTCATATACAATAGATTGTAAAATGAATCATTAGTCATTCTAAATGAACCAAAATTTTAAAAATCTGTCTTATTTTAATTCTAATAGAATTGACTTAAACATATACAACCAATAGTTTTATGTTTGTATTTCACTTCTAATTAATATTAGCATGAAAAAAAAAAAAAATTTAAAAATCTTTGCGTGAGATTTCATGACGCGCAATCCAAGCGAGTGAGTCCCACGCGTTGGAGAACTCTTTTTTTTTTTTTTTTGAAACCGATCGTTGGAGAACTCTTGGAGTGCAGTAAAATCGAAATCCTTCCCAATTGGAAAAAACTCCGGAGATTGATCAACGGTGATTTCCTCTCGACGATTCCGGCGATGTCGTACCGAAAGAAACCATCGCTTAAGAAAAAGAAGAAGAAGACGAAGACGAAGCCGTCTCCGACACCCCAATTCTTTCACTTCCTAATGATTTGCTATTGAGCTGTTTAGCACGCGTCTCTAGATTGTATTACCCTACTCAAAAGCGATCTACATGTGCTTGTGTCGTGCCACAGGTGGAAATGTAGCTGTAAAATATGCATAGCAGCGATTTCAAAAGCGATCTACATGTGCTTATCGTGTAAAGGATGGCCCAGGTTATCTTCTTGCGTGATTGAAAACGTAAACTACAGTTATGGTTATGGAGTGTTGGTATGGCGTGACACTAAGGTAGGAGGAAGCTGGATAGAGTTGAAGGGTTTGGAAGGGGTGTGTTGGATAAGCTTGAGTCATAAGCTATCCTAATCCTACCGAGTTATGGTTTCTAAAGAGATTATGATTAGAAAGTATATTTAGGAGTTATCTAAATATATTACCTAATAGGATTAGGAATTGTCTAAGCTTTTATTATATAAGGAGATGCTAAGGTGTGGCATAACTTATGAGTTGAGAAAGAGATTGAGAGAGCTTTAGTTTTGAATGATTTTCTAAAGCAAATAAAGAGAGTTATTCTTTATTTAGAGTTCTTAATCTTATCTTTAAATTCTAGAGGCTGCCCAAATTTGACATTTATGGTTGTGTTCAGATGCTAGATTATGGTGGAAAGTTGGCTGTTTTATGGGATGAGCTTGTAGTGCTTACCAGTGGCTATGAGAAGATTATGATTCGGTGTGCGGTGATTGCGCTTGAGAGGCGTAACAGCGAAGAGATTCAGGGGAAGGTCGAGTGGTGCGAGGTGGTGCCTACAGTCCCCAAGTCATATGAATTGGAGTATGCTCTTGCTGCTACTGTCTGACGAAATCACAAACGGCCACAGGTTTATTGAAAGTGGTGAGTCTTTAGTAATCTTTAGTAATTGTTTTAAGTGTTTTTTAGCTAGCTACTACAATAGATATCATTTCACTTGTAGACCTTTGATGGTTAGCTTCTTTTGTGCTGTCTAAAGGCTTATGAGTCTATGAAACAGTGTTTTCGTTCACTTCTTTCATGTGAAGGGCTAAGACATTTGATTCAAAAGAGTGTAAATTTGGTAGTCTACTATACAAAGAATTGTCTCTCTGTTACTTAAGTTAACTCAATGAAGAAGTTGCAGAAAGTTGGGGTCTTGAATGGTTCTTGCTCCTTCTTTACCATCTACGGTTTTGTAAGTTACTGGCTTGAAGCGATGACTACAAAAACATCATCAAGCGACCATTTCGTAAGCTTAGATTTATCTGCAGGGTTAATCACAGCTTGGTCCATACCCGCAAGGCGATAACCGATTATGATTTCTTGTCTTTGACGAGCTCTTCTCATTATATCATAGAAGCAAACCTCTTCTTGGTCATATACGTAGAACTCTGCAGGTCTTATGCACAATTCGTTACCCTGCAACACAAAATGACTTTACTCTTATCATAACAAAATCGACATTATTTACAGAGGCAAAGCAAGTTCCTTTCTTATGTTACCTTCTCTGCGAAAAGCTCTTTCAAAACACGGTTTATTTGTTTATCCTCTGCGACCATCGCAAGAGCCATACTAACTAACTCGTTCGATAGCACGTAATCACTGATTCTTGACACAGATACAAGGTTCTTTGTTCTTGAATCCAAAATTTCACTTATCACAATCGACTTATCTGAAGCTTGCTGCATTTTACGGATCCAACAGCAACTTGGGAACAACCCAGATATCCGTAAAGCACTTGACTTTGTATCTTTGTAAGGAAGCCGTTTCGACTGTTGAGAACATAGTAGTAGTCATTTGTTTGTATGTTCAGTTACAAGAGACTTGCATGCTTAAAGAAACTTCCTGTAGGACATGTACCTGTATATCTCGAATAAGGAGAAGCGTGGCGAGAGATCTGGAGTCTGAATGAACGATAGAGTTCTCCAACGACTGTTCTGCAAGAATTAAGATCTGCAATTTTGATTTGGTAATCATGATCTAGCTAACATCAAACCATAAAGAAAGAGAAGAAAAGGGAAGAAATAGCCAGAAAACTTACGGAATCAAAAGTTTCTAGAGGGAGGCTCTCTAAATGACGCCTGATCACTGCATTTCCCTGCCTATGCACAAGTTTTATATTCACCAATTTGGATATATTCAATCCTGCATCTGTCAACTTCTTCTCTCTTTCTTGATCTGGAACCTCATTGAACATCCATAACTCTGATCCGGGCGCAAGCAGAGCTTCTAGCACCTATAAGGTTAGAAAAGCACACAACCAAAACCAATTCAACACAACATTTACTACTTATATATGCTTATAGTTCTCCTCTCTCTTTTGATATTACTATGTACCTTGATCATATCATCAATGTCGCGGCGCCATCCACAAAATAGTATTTTCTCTGGATATTTTGGAGGATCCTGCATTTTTGGAAAATGACACATCCGTACCTACAAAGTGAATACGGTTCTATATATTAGGACATCATGTTAGCATATGTCACGGTAAAGAGAGCCAAGCCAAACCTCGGGAAGTGAACCAGGAGCGTAAGTGTCATCATCCTCAGCGATGACAAGTATTTCATCTCCTTCTTCCACAACATAGTCGTCGCTCGGATTCAAAACTATCTTCCCATCATCCTTTGCAACCTTAACTCCGCAGGGAATCGCATTGGGAAACGAAATGAGGACGTCTTCGAAACGGTAACCATCAAGCTGAGGCCACTTCTTTATGTAAAACTCGGCGTTCTCAAAACCTAATATGTCCTCCCATATCTGACAATGGTAAAATGAACAAGAATACATGTAGTATCGAATAGTTAGTTGCGTTTTCGAGTGTTTTTTGAGGTTAGCTGAACAGACTAACCTGCGCAAGGCCAGGTTGAAGAGCGCATTGTATCATTAACCGTCCAATCACATCGTGAGCTACAACTGTTTCAATGCGTTCTCCACCAACAAGCTTCACCAATGGCTCGTTGTCAAGATCACACATTTCGACGACAACATGCCCTTTCCAACCTTCCTTTACTCCTGTAAGACTGAGCACAACCCTTAAGGCACGCGCATCGCTCTGTTTTAAATTTATCCTAAAAGCGATTAATACTTCACAAGAAACAGTAATACCAAAGAGTGAAGGAAAACAAGAAACAACCTGATCCGCGTTTTCATCAGATCCTAGTACAATGATAGAACGCGCATTTGAAACTGATACCTGTCAATAGAAGTCGAAAAACGCTTCAGTGTCGAAAGCTTCACCATCAGGCAAGACTTATGCAACATAAAAGTTAGAAACTTGACCTTCTTCAGATCAGCGAGTATAAGTGGACTGCCACTTCTACATATAACCGAAGTTCCCATCAAATCAAACTCAAATTTGGCAATATCAGTCTCCATCTCTTCCTTGTCTCGTTCCGCTAACACCACCACAACACCTCCACCAATGCTTTTGTTTGCTATAGCCAGCTGCTTCAAGAGAGATCCCTACACACATGATGATTTTCCTTTGTTTCTTAAGCTATTTGTAGCCAAGCAAACATCTTAAAGCACAAATCTTTTATCCTACCAAAATGGTTAAAAAGGCATATATACCAACTTATCACTCCATCCAAGAATCAGTATATGATTGCTTTCAAGGACTTCGCTTTTCCCTTTCCTTAGAGAATCCACCATCTTTGAGATAGCATCTGAAATGAGCCCGAGCATCGTGGCAAATATCAGCATGCCTCCTGCACTTATACCCACAGAAACTATCCTTGCTCCAACACCAACCCTATCAGCGTGGCTTCCCGAATCCGCCACGAAAGTCCACGACAGCCAAAGGGCTTCATCGACCCCGCAGTCGCTGACTGCATACAATGCCAAGCCACCGTATACTATAAGAACTACTGTCGCAGACAGAAGGGCAAGCAGCTTAGCATATGGATAGACTGAAAAACACACATCCAACGAATATGCTATTCTTTTCTTCAAGGGAACCTCTTCTTTCTTCTGGTTTGTTCGTTTCAGTAGATTCTTGACATAGGAGAGATCATCAAGATACATGTACAACAAAATGGGTAAGACAATGGTAATAATCACACTGTATAAAACAACAGCTCTATCATTAACTTCTTCAAGCTGTATAGTTTCATTGTTGCCACTTCCAGGAACTCTGCTACTGCTACATCTTGTTAGAAGGATAAAGTTCTCTGCCTGTAACAATAAAACACAAGTTGGGATTAAGAGCCTACCCTGAAGAATTCAGCTTTTTATAAACGAAAAATCAAAAACAAAAATCTCAGCTTTTTTTCAAACATAGTGGCTTGTTCTTCAATCATTTTTCATGGTTCTTGATGAAAAAAAATAAAACTTTACCTCTAATTTGGCAACTTTAGCTCGTAGCAACATCACATAAAGAAACGAAAATGAACAAATGAATTTGAGCTGCAAAAAAAAAAGGAGTAAAAAGAAATCATCAGAAAACGCCAAAGTTATAAGCTTGATAACCAAATTCACTATCATTACAAGCAAGAGAAAGGAATCAGAGATCACCATCAATGGATACAACGCTAAAAAAACAAGAACAAAGATATAAACATGGTCAAAGATTCAGTCCCAATACCAAAAGATATAGTAAGTATGTGACTAAATTGAAAAGGACTAAAAACCAAAAATATAAACATACGCAATGAGTGAGAGAAAAATGAGTCCACAACCGAGTTATTCTTTGACTCGGGGACTGAGTCGACAAAACTTGACTCGGCGCCGCGTCGGAATTCAGCTCCGCCGTGAGGTTACCAGTATCACCGTCGTAGCTGCCACCATCTTTGTCGCGGCGGAGATCAGAGGAGGAGTTAGAGACGGAGTCATATCTGAAGTTGGGAATCACAGGAGCTGTAAATCTCCGGTACGAGCTCGTCGGTAACGTCTTGGATCTCTGGAACAGAGACGACCTTTCCAAGCTTCTGCTTCTTGGGCTATGATTCGGCATCTAAATTGAAGAAAGAAAATAAGAAAAATCTACAGGATCATTCACAATTGATGAAAGTGGACATCAGGACATGGAAGAGATCTAGAGAGAGCTTCTTCAGTGTAATGTTTTCTTCTTCCTACTTCCACTTCCACTGTTTTGCTGTCTTTTTGTTACAGTTTTTTCGAATAATTAAATGGAAAAAGGTCAATGGAGGGAGAAAACTTTTGATACTCAAGTCAATTTAGGCTTCACCATTCGGATACCGTTCGGATTTAGATCGGTTCTTTCAGATTTCAGATAATATTACACTATAATTTCCATTTGGGTATTTCTTTTAGGATGGAGTTCGGTTCGGTTCTCCCTCGATTTGGTTCGGTTCTAATTTTCAGTTTCGGTTCGGATCGGTTACTTTCAATCCAAATATATTCAAATATATCCAAAACAATTCAAATTATCCGAAAAAAAAAACTCGAAAACCCATAAAAAATTGTAATTGTAATTGTATCATCCAAATATATTCAAGTCTACCTAAATTATCCGAACATGTTTGAAATACCCAGCGGTTTTTATAATTATAATTTTGGGTATTTGGGTAATTTCAAATCTAAATATAATATATAATTGTACTTTGAGTATTTCAAAATATCCATTCGATTCTCGGTTCGATTCGAATTCGAATCCGGTTCGGGTATAAGAGTCGAGGTCCCATTCAAATATTTATCATGGTTCTGGTTTGGTTCGGTGCTTCCTAATTCAGGTCAGTTCGGTTCGATTCTTCGGATCCATCAGGCCAATACCCAATTTAGGAAAGATCTTCGTTCTAGTTGTAATATTTTCTCAATTTATTAACAAAATATCAATCTTCACTATCCACAAATTATATTCATCCATGTACATAAACACAAGACAAGGTCCTACCAAACCATCATCAAACATCTTTTAGCACAAAGCCATATATGCTTCAACATCTCTCGGCCGTTGGATCTTTTCATGTCATTCTTTGCATTACAGCCACTCGATCGATATACTACGGATACAATCCAGAATCGACAATCGTTATCAATGTCTTAGCAGCCTCTTTAAAGTCCCCTCCATTCACATACCCTCTGAGCAACCATGACAAAGTCTTGTTCTTTCTCTTAGATTTCATGAACTCGACACACGTTAAAAAACAGCAAAACCGCACTAATCTCTTTTTGTCGAATGCAAATCAATCATCATAATAATGTCGTGGAGGTTAGCTCAGGACCGGTTTTGTAGGTGTGCCATAAGTGCATTAGCACATAACCCTACAATTTTTTATTAATTTTTAATAGCATTTAAAGACCCTAAATTTATTAGAATTATATATAAAAGTGTCCAATTTTTAATAACATGAAGAATTTTTTTAGTTTGGCATAGGGCCCAACTTTTACTTGAACCGGGCCTAATATATATATATATATATGTATATACATATATATACATATCACATCATCACTAATTAATATATAAAAGTGCCCAATATATATATATATGTATATATATATGCATATACATATCACATCACTAATTAATAAAATGTCATCGATTAGAGTGTTCAAAATCGTTTCTGCATAAGTTCTTGAATGGCTTCATTTTTCTAAATCTCAAATTCTTTACTATTGCTTTTGCTATAGCAGAAAATATCCTCAAAATGGCACCAAATTCTAAAATTTCAAAAGCTTGTAAAGCCATAAAAGCTTTAAGAATAAAAGAGGCAACAGTAAGGTTAAGTAACTTCTGAAGACATATGATAACAGTTGGGATTATATAGAAAGATGAAATTTACAAAGTCCTACTAGACGTAATTCTTGAGGATAACAATTAGGACTTTGTAATTTTTTATCTTCTATGAAATCTCAATTGTTATCATACTTCTTCAGTAGTTGCTTCATAACTAATCTTATTTTTAACTTTTTTATTCCTAAAACTTTCATGGCTTTACAAGCTTTTGTAATTCTAGGATTTGGTGTCATTTTGAAAAATATTTTATGCTATAGCAAAAGCAAAAGAGAAGAACTTGAGATTTAGAAAAATGAAGCCATTCAAGAACATGAGCAAAACTTGAGGAGAACTTGTGCAGAAGAGAAACGATTTTGAACACTATAATCGATGGCACTTTATTAATCAGTGATGTGACATATACATGCATGTATATACTCACATATATATATATATATATATATATATATATATATTAGTACTAAAATATATAAACTTTGGTATAATTCAACATAAGTAAAAATATTAAAAAAAAACATGTTAATAAAGATAAAAAAAAAACATTATCCGTAGCTAATTAATGATGAATTAGTGAAGAAGTTTTTTATTATTATTGTTTTGTCTTATGTATGTATTTTCGGTTGTCTATAGGTGAATAGATGGGCTTAGTCCATATCATCATTCTCGTGTCTAGAGTATACATATGTGCATGAATGTGACTGACGCGTACGTGTGAATTAATGGCCTAATCTATTTTGAATCTGTCGCACCTCTTTAAATTAATTATTTTTACGATAGATCGTTTAAAAAAAAAATATCCATGAAATTGTTAATCATGGAACATAGTTATATATATCAGCCACTAACTGTTTACTTAATTTATTCGATTAATTAGATTTTAAGAATTTGCTAATATTATACATATATGTTTGTATTTTAGTAAAGTATATATTCAATTTTTATCTCAACTATTTGGGTGCAAATTTAGCATCGCCAATGGCTTTTTTAGTTATTTTGTATTTTTGATGAGCTGTAGCTAGGGATGTTAGAATGAGTAAATCCACTCCATTTAGATCCATCTCATTTAGATCCAACCCTATTTAGACCCTAAATCCATTAAGATCCATTTAAATTTGGGGTCTAATAGGGTTACCTATCTAAATCCATTAAAATTATATTTACCCATTTAGATCTATTTAAACTCATTTAATCCAACTAAATTATATATGATTTTTTTTTTAAAATGATGTATCTAAATAAATAATTTAAAAAAAATAATAATTCAATAATCCCATCTTTTCTCGCAAAAAAAATAATTACGTATTTTCCGCCAAAAACGCAATTCTATATTTTCCACCCAAAAAAATAGTTACGTGTTTTTCCGCTAAAAATGTTACCCTAGTTTTTCCGCCCAAAACTTGAGTATATGCTTTCCCGCCAAAAACGTTGTTTCGTGTTTTTCTATAAAAAATGTGAGTCTACATTTTTTTAGCTTAAACATGATTTCGTGTTTTCCCATCAAAACGAGATTCCATATTTTTCCGCCAAAAACTGGAATTATGTGTTTTCCCGCCAAAACGCTATTTCATGTTTTCACGTCAAAAATGTGATTCTGCGTTTTTTAGCTAAAACATGATTTCGCGTTTTCCCGCCAAAAACGAGATTCCGTGTTTTCCCGCCAAAAATCTGGGATTCCGTGTTTTTCCGCCAAAAATGATATTTCGTGTTTTTTCTGCCAAAAATGTGATTCATCGTTTTCTAACTAAAACATGATTTCGTGTTTTCCCGCCAAAAATAAGATTCCGTATTTTCCCGCCAAAAATGCTCTTTCGTGTTTTTCTCGCGAAAAATTTGGGATTTCGTGTTTTCCCGCTATTACAGCCTGTAGCACAAGCAGGCTCATCAGAAAGTAGACATACACATCTTGTGCCTAATGCAAATTTGTGCATGTTCTATCTATGTTGTACTCAAATCATTAACTGACACCACCCATGTTCGAGATCGCCCATGCAGAGACACTAACATATACTTGCAACTACTTAAAAAAAGAATGGAACAAAAAAAAACATGTTAGAATCATGCAGCAAATTAGAAACCTTGAGACGCACTTTTTTTTTGTATCACAGGTTGTATATCGGACAACACAAAGTTCAAAGAAATCATAGCTGGATGCATTTAATCCTATTGAACAAAGCCATACAAATTTCCACCTTTATAATACAATCATGCTATATAAGATCTACTTGTTATTGAATCACAATTCTCATGTTATTTTTAGATGGAAAAAGAATATGCTTCTATTCGGTCAATGGACAAATTGAACAATGATGAGAAATCTTATCTTTATTTCTTTATTTATAAATCAACAAAACATCAGAAAAGCATCTCTATTTATGAAAAAGTGATGGTGTGTTTGTTTTCACCTTAACTAAACACAACGAAATACCCTGCAAGCGCATAACAAATCTATTATAATATTTAAAGTTATCGATCCCATAAAGAATGACAATCACACAATGAACCGTAAAAAATAAAATCAAACTAAAACGACAATATTAAAGGGGTTTGGTTTTCGGTCAGGATTAAAGACGAAATTCAGAAGCAAATAAATTAAGGACGATGTAAATTCAATGATTAAAAATGTTGGACAGCAGGGATATCTCAGGGTTCATGGATTAAATTGATGCAACAAATTATTCCTAATAAAATCGGTTTTATAGGTTCTAGAACTCGAAACAATAATATAACAAATATGTTTTTGGCAAACTCGTTATCTATGTCTAAACAACACAATTACTCAGCTTCCATAGGCAATCATGAAGATAAACAAGCATTTAGAATAGGTTCGATATGCTCATAAAAGCTCTGTAACTCAGTTTTCACAGGTTACAGCGCTAATGCTCTCCAGAGTTAGTTCAGGAAATCTAAAGGCACGAACAGTGGATAGATTAATCTTAAAGACAGTTGCTAGTGATGAATCAAGCAATAAGCATTAATAATAAACTAAGAGGAGAACTCGGCATAAATAAAACCTAGATCTAACAAGTTACATAATCAATCCATGAGATCCCTTTGAATCACCCTTAAACCCAACAAAAGACTACTCATACATAATTAAAGCAAACAAATTCATTGTATTGAAAGACATAAACGAAACAGCAAGTAAATAGAAGGGGTGGGGAAATTTCTCTAGTAAATACAGAGGCTGAAACTTCTCCCCAAAGCGATGAAACGAAGAACAATGAAAGAAAAGACTTAAAACTATGAAAAACGGTAAAGGGATGCACTTTCTCTTCAAACGGTGGCTATGGAGGACGTGATGGTGACTGAGAATTGTGAGGGGTAGCCGTGTGGCTTGAGAGGGTTGAGAGGCATACATTAATGAGTCTTCTAAGAGATGTATTTATAAGCTTGAAGTCCTTGTGTCTCTTAGACTCATTTAGGTTAAGTTTTAGTCGACATTAAGCGTCGCTATGTGTGTGATCTCTGACCGCGGGATTAAGTATGTTCACTCTAGGGACGGGTCTTGTGACCGCGGTGAAGGCTCTTCACCTCTTGGCTTTTATGCACTAGCTTCATTCGCGAGGCAGTAAGACTCGTCTTTACTTTTCTGGACATAACTTTTGATTGACTGGATGTATTGCCTTCAAATCACTTGTAGATGAAAGCTAACTCACGTGGCTTTTTTTAGGCACCAATATATTTCAATTTGGTTCAGGGAAATGTCTTCATCGGATATTAAACTTCTAAGACAGGGAATCTGTCCAACAAGTTGTTATTACTCCATTTGTATGTTTTTTGCCCAAAATACATAAAAAGACTCTTGACACTACAAAATATTGAAAATACTCGATTTTTCATAGAAATAAGATAAAAATGTTTGAAATAGACTTTGAAAACGGGTTTAAAAACGGTAAAAATACAGTATTATGAGAAAGCAGGATGTCCATAAACGACTAATGCCATTTAGTAGAATCAACAGAAACATTACATCATGTAGGAAAAGTAGTACCTGTGAGAGGTAAATCATCAATTGAAGCTAATGGATCCAAAACATATAGATTGCAGACTCCACTACTCTTCTGAATCATCAATCCCCGAAATAAAACATGCATCAACACTAAAACTAACCACAAAACTCAGGGATCTAGTTAACACACTAACAGTCAACAAAGTTGAAGTGAAATTCGGGAATGAAAAGCACATTGTACATCAAGATAGTTTCCACTTAGCTCAATATAGCCAACTCCAACAATGCTTACTGTGTATTCATTAGGAAAATGGCACTCAAAAGTCTCTCTTGATAATACTGATCAGAAACGATTACAAGCTAGAGCGAAAGACACTTAGGAGTCTCTCTCCTCCCCCTCTTAAAATACCTCACCAATTACCCGATAACCTCTTTCTTTAACCCTCCTCACCTTAAATACTTCTACTACTAGGTATTTTGGTCTCTTCACACATGTGGTCAAAGGTGAACCCATGTGCACAAGCCGAGAGAACATAAATTAACACTGGTAACTTATTTCACTAGAGTAAAGACACAAAAGGTGTTACTTCAATCCACTTAGCTCTTTAGTGATGTCTTCAACCCACTCCCTTCAACACTCGCATTGTGGGTGGAGCCATACTCATATTTGAGCAGCGTTGGAGGATCTCTCCTATGAAGGGAGTCATTTGTATGGCTGAGTGATGAGCAGAATCGTAACAATATTCCGCCCAAGGAAGGAAGCGCGCCCATGTGCGAGGCTGCTCACTCGAGAAGCATCTTAAATAAGTTTTCAGTCCCCTATTTGTCACCTCTGTCTGCCCATCCGTCTGTGGGTGGTAGGCAGTGCTGAAACACAGTTCTGTGGCGTTATAACCCCCAGATCATGGTAGCCCTTGCATGAAATCCATTGAAATGTCCTCCCAAACCTGCAAGAGAAATGGTAAAGGCTGCAACAATCCCCCCGGAGACAAAGTGGAGTACTTATGTCTCTGGTAAACTTGACAAACCACAACATAATGCCTGATATTTGTCATCATATCCAAAAGAAAAACTCCGCAATTCTCCTTTGTGTCTTTAGTACACCTCCATGACCTCCAATCTTACCATCGTGGAACTCTTTCAGTATCAGCCCTACCAATAGGCAAGTTCGAGGCAGCACTAGCTTGCCTTGCCTCACCAACCTGCCCTGAATAATATTATAACTCGAGTGAGAATTAACATATGCTTCTAGGTTTTTGATGATTTGCTGCAATCATGCATCCTTATCAACCACACTCCTGATTTCTTCCAATTGAATAGCAGCTGGAACGGTAAAAGCTAGTAGCTCATGCAAAGCTCCCTTGCGGGAAAGAGCATATGCGGCTTGGTCAACCACTTTTGATACTCCATGTTTACTTCCCTCTGCTCCAAGACTTCTTTGGTCTGTTCTCACCACAAATTTTCTCCCCAAGAGATAGTTTCTCTACTTCTGGATGGCAAAAACAATCGCCATGAGCTCTCTTTCATATATCGACTTCAATTTCTATATTTCGGTGAGCGATTGGCTATAGTAAGCGATCAGCTTATGATTCTGCATTAATACTGCGCCAAGTCCCATTCCCAAAGTATTCGATTCAACCATGAAGACTGTCTCAAAATCAGGTAAGGCGAGAACGAGGACCGTCATCATTGACAACTTATGTTTTGAACGCTTTGCTGGCGTCTTCTTCCCACTAAAATTGATCCTTCTTGAGTAGGTTGGTAAGGGGCCTAGCTACCGCTCTGTAGTCCCTTATAAACCTTCGATTATAGCCCATGAGACCCAAGAACTCTCTCAGCTCTGTGATGGTGCTTGGCTGGGGCCAATCCTCCATGGCACTGATCTTGCTAGGGTCGGCTGCCACTCCCTCTGCTGAGATCACATGGCATAAGTGTTATACTTTTTCAATACCGAATTGACACTTCTTCTGGTTAGCAAATAGTTGGTGCTGCTTGAGAACTTGGAGCACCATTCTCAACTAGTCATAATGCTCCTCAAAAACCATGCTGTAAACTAAGATATCGTCGAAGAAGACCAAAAAAATTTCTTGAGAAAAGGGCGAAATACCTCATTCAACATAGACTGAAAGGTGGTCGGTGCATTGGTCAGTCTGAAAGGCATTACTAAAAATTTGTAATGCCCGTCATGTGTCCGAAAGGACGTCTTCTGGACATCCTCCGACTTCACTAGGATTTGGTGATACCCTGAGCGTAAATCCAACTTAGAGAAGATCACATCACCTTGTAGCTCATGCTGGTCTATCATTGGAATTGGGTAGCTATCAGGTACAATGACTTTATTGAGAGCTTTGTAATCAACACAAAACCTCCAGCTTCTGTTTTTTTTTCTTGACTGGCAGTACTAGGCTCGAGAAAGGACTCTCGTTGTCTTGAATTATACCCGCTTCTAGCATAGATGATATTTGTCTCTCAATCTCTGCCTTCTGTACTTGGGGATACCGAAATGGTCTGACACTTACCGGTTCAGAGCCAGGCTTGAGGATGATAGAATGCTCCTTTCCCCGAGATACAAGGAGTCCCTTTGGTTCATCAAACACTTGAGAAAACTCCTCTAATAACAGAATTAGCTCCGATGGTGGAGGTAATGGCGTCACATCCTTAGCTAGTAACCCTTTGTATTCCACTAGAAACCCTTCTCCTTGCTGCTCTAGGGCCTTCAACAATGTCTTGAGCGAGACAGAGGCACTGCTAAGACCCATATCCCTTTTTAACGTTACCAACATCCCGTTGCAACTTCCAATTCACAGTCATTTCCCCCAATGTCTCCAGCCATTGCATCCCCAATATTACATATGCGCTTCCCAGCTCCAAGGGCAAGAATGAAGCCACAACAATGCAATTTTGCATTTCTACTGCAATGTTCTTGCAAACTCCTTCCCCGCGCACGGTTAGGCATGTTCCCATTATTACCCTGTAACCAATGGTTCCCTCTGCTGCAAAACCAAGACAACGGACCACATCATCTGAGATGAAGTTGTGGGAAGCTTCGGTATCGATCATTACCACCATAGCCTCCCGCTGAATCTTCCCCTTTAGCTTCTTGGTGCGAGAAGAGAACAGACCCACCACTGAGTTGATTGATAACTCAACCAACTCTGTTATCGCGGTTGTGTTCTTTATCTTACCCCCATCTTCCTTAGAAAGCACTTCACGCTCTAACCCATCTTCTCTAACTAGAAAGACCTGGAGCTCCTTGAAACGACAATGGTGGACAGCGTGGTACCGTTCGTCGCACCGAAAACATAAGCCTTTAGATCTCCGGTCGGCCGCCTCTGCATCTGTAAATCACCGATAGGGAGGTTTTCGAGTGTCTCTGACTAAGGATTGAGGACTTAGGGTTTTCTTCTGTCTGACACTATATGTCGTCGTCTGCTGTGAACTTGGGATGTGGGTTTTGGGCCTGTTACTTGTCAACGACCTAGATCCCTCAACTTGCTCTCCATGTTATGTGTTGGCAGAGAATCTCCCACGATCAGTTTCATCACTTTGTCGGGCCCACCAGACAGTTCCTCTGACGGCGCCCCATTGTGACCTGACCACTCTTCCACCATCTTGGTCGTATTCATCATCTTTTTCAGGTTCCTAGGTTCAAACATCTTCACCATGGCTCGAATCCTATGTTTCAGTCCTATCATAAATGCCATCTCCAGGACATGATCGGTTAACTCTGATGCGTTTGAGGCCAAAGTGATGAAATCTTGGCAATAACTTCTCATGGATTCCTCCTGACGTAGTGTCAGAAGTCGCTCACTCGCCATGGTGTCATGGGTAGTCGAGAACTGCTCCAATACCCTGAACTTCATTTGTTCCCAATTTGAGAACGGGTTCTGATCTCTCTCCCATCAGTACTACATCAGAGCCTCGTCACCGAAGCACATTCGAACAGCCTGTAGTTTCAAAAATTTTCCCAGTTCAAAGTACTGCTCCACTCGCAAGACCCAGTGCTCTGCATTCTCCCCATCAAACACTGGTACATCAAATCATCGGGCCATAGGTTCGTTCTTCTCCTCCGGCGGTTTCCATTATGGAAACGGTGCCGGAATCGGCTCGGTCTTCTTTCCCACGTGTGCCTCCGAGGTTGGAGTTACCCCTTTCATTTCCCGGTGGCTCTCGATCTCGTCGGAGGTGCCAACATGGCTCGTGATCTCACCAACGGTGTTTGTTTCTCCACTCTGGCATTTCCTGTCCTCATCTTCTTCAGCAAGCCTCTATTCCAAGCGATCCAAAATACTCAGCTTACCCATCTGCTTCTTCATCTCCTCCAAGCTCTTCTCCATCGCAGCAATATTCTCCACATCTTTTTGTAAGTTTTCCACCGACTTTTCCAGCTCAGATTTCTTGTTTGGTGCCATTCTTTTCCCGATCTCGGCGGCTTTGATATCAAGTTGTTATGAGATAAGCTGTAAAACCAATAATAAGCAAAAGACAAATGAGAATCTCTTGATATTATTGATCATAAACGATTAAAAGCTAGAGAAAAAAAGGCACTCAGGAGTCTCTCTCCTCCCTCTCTTACAATTCCTCACCAATTACCCGATAACCTCTTTCCTTAACCCTCTTCACCTTAAATACTTATACTACTAGGTATCTTGGTCTCTTCACACATGTGGTCCAAGGTGAACCCATGTGCATGAGCCGAGAGAACATAAATTAAAACTGGTAACTTATTTAACTAGAGTAAAGACATAAAAGGTGTTACTT
Organism: Kernera saxatilis; assembly: GCA_900406395.1. Taxonomy (NCBI): domain Eukaryota; kingdom Viridiplantae; phylum Streptophyta; class Magnoliopsida; order Brassicales; family Brassicaceae; genus Kernera; species Kernera saxatilis. The sequence continues at coordinate 8,042 of OVAY01001646.1, read as the reverse complement.
CAGCCCACTTAGCTCTCTAGTGATGTCTTGAAGCCCTTTAAGTTCTCTTCCTTCTTCGATATAATAAATGAAATGTGGGTGCTCAGCTTCATACGTAACATGTATCTCGGCTTGTCCTTGCTTCACATTGCTTGAAGGATCCATATATGAGACTAGATTTGTAGAACCTAGTGTAACAGATTTTTGCACTCGAGTTGGACCATTAGATTCAGAGACAAACTTGTTTTGCATTTGAGTAGGATTGTTATTTTGGTTTGAACTGATAATCCGTGCACTTTGTAGCATTTATCCACTGTATGATTCAACTTTCCACAGTGAGAACAAACTGGTTTGGACTTACGATACTGAGAATAAGAGTACGAGATAGAACTAGCCATACAATCATTAGAGTTCATCACATGGAAAGTTGGCAAGATGAGAGACAGTAGAGTTAACTTCATAGTACCACTTGGTCTTTGGCTTTCATCTTGATCTAGCATGATGTAGATGTCAGCAAGGCAAGGTCGTGGTTTAGCGTTCAATATTTGTCCTTTAATATTAGCAAAACTGTCATTTAGTCCCACCAGAAACTGAATGATTTTGCTATCTTCAGCATCTTCAAGGAGAGGATGATTTCATGTCTGCAAGCTATTCCCATATCATCTTCTTCTTAGAATGATAAGTAGAGAACCTTGTTGAAGTAAGTATTTCCTTGGCAGATTACTAACACGAAATCTCTCTGAAAGATCATATATCTCACGATTTACCCCATTGAATAACCAACATTTAAACATACTGTTGCAGGCGTAGCTACGCCAAATCTTAAACGTACTATCAGTTTCCAAAGGACGACCCATCCACAAAACAGTTTATTCTCGGCATCTAAACTATCCGTCATAGCAATGCACCATTGGTTGTAATTAAAACCATCGAGGATATGTGAAATAATAACCAAACTTGGATGATCAGCCGAGTGAAAGAAGAAGGGGTTGTTCGTATTCACAACTTGTAGATCTCTGTTCAGGCGCTACAAAAGGAATGTGAGCCGCGGTTGTAGGAGTCGGCGGATATGGAGTAGAAAAACTGTGATTACGAAGCTTGCTTCCTTTTGCCATCAGAGACAGATGAGAAGAAGTTGAAGCTCGAAAACAACGATTGAAGTGAAACCGAAGGATGAAATCATCAGGATTAGTCGGTGAGATCGAAGAGAAACGAGCTGAATTGAAGAAATTTTGATGAAGCTGAAGTAAAAACGCTTTGATAAACTTACGTTTTTTATTGTTTGTTAGTAGTGACTAGGCCTGCGATTTCAGTTAACCGAACTGAACCGAACCGGTTTTTCGGTTATCGGTTAACCGAAATCTTTTGAGATGGTTACCGAATTGAACCAAAATCAATTTCGGTTCGGTTATCGGTTAATTTCGGTTATGATTTTTTTTTTTAAATTCGGTTAAATCCGGGTAATTTTGGTTAAATCCGGATGATTCGGTTTGGTTCTGTTCGATTATGAGTTAAAACCAATCTAATTACGGTATAACCGGTATACTTTTGGTATAATTCAGTCTATAAAAAAAACAGGTAACCGTTCAGTTCAACGAACCGAACCGAGAACCGAACGAAATTTTAAAACTTTCTAATCGGTTTAACACTCATAACCGATTCCGAACCGCAAACCAAAAAACTCGGTTCGCTTCGGTTTGGATCGAAATCACAAGGCTATTTGTTACACTTGCATCATCGAATCCAAGTCTTTATAGTTACAAACCAATCAAACCAGAAATATTAACAAACCGGGAATCTACCGAGTAAACCAGAACACTTGGTTAATAATAATACAAAGCTCAATCACTTTGTCCATCATGCCAAAACCGGGTTTTAACCCAACGCAATAGGTCGAACACTTGGGCTGCATCCTCACACTCCCCTTGTATCAGTTTTCTTCACCCATCCACACATTATCGAAACCATTAGCTCCATCATCATCCCTACCTTCTTGTGCTGCAATTCTCGAGGAGACAATCCATGATGATTCATCTCCTCTAGAATGTCCGATGGTTCTCTCTCTACTCATCCTCGCCGATTCCTCAATCTGCCTCGAAAAGACCCTTGGCCGATTTCCTCTGCTTCGTCTTCTTCTTCTTCGCTTGTGATGAACTGGTCTAGCTCCACGGAACGAGACAATCCAAGCAAGCTCGCGAAATTTCACAAGCAGAGTAGTTAAAAGCTTTTGTTTTTGATATTGTAAACATGAGTTTGGTAGCAAAGGACCCATAATGGATAAACCGAACTAAGTGGCTTATTTCGAAGTTTGGGTCTAAAAATGAGGCCTTTGATGCGTAGAATCACAACAATGACATTCTCCTTCTTCCTCCTCAAATCACCACCACTCCCATTCTCTCACAAACCCTTTCTCTCTCTTCCTTCAAAACAATACTCTCTCTCCTCTCTTCCTTTGCTGCCCACACAGCGATTCCGAACTTTCTCCACCAAATCCATACCAAACATGCAGGACTCAGGAGCAATATCTTATCTTTCTCAGCGAGAAGCCGCCGAGATTGATGAGACCTTGATGGGTCCTCTTGGCTTCACCGTTGATCAGCTCATGGTCTCTCCATTTTCTCTTGTTTTATTTTCACTACTCTGCTTTTGGGTTTCCCTGCTTGATCTTGCTCGATTTTTCTGATGTTTTTGCAGGAATTGGCTGGTCTTAGCGTCGCAACTTCAATTGCTGAGGTAAATCAATCGCAACCTTTGTCTCTCTCTGTGTATGTATTACGATTCCACCGATCCCAAAGGATTTAGAACACTGCTCTAGCAAATTTGACATTTTTGTTTCGAGAGTATGAGGAAGATAGTTTAGTACTATATCCTAATACAAGTCCTGTGAGACATTTTGTTGGAGTTAAGAACCCAGAAGCTATCTTAATTGCAGAATCAAAGGAACCAAAACGAATCCATAACTAAGCTTAAAGCTTTTCCTTTGAAACTGATAACTGTCCAAAGCTTTCTCTAGCTTAGATTATATTAGAAGCCAAAAAAAAACTCAACTAGGAAAGGAATGAATTAGGAATCTAAAGTTTACGTATTAGTTCTATTTGAACCCAAACATGAGTATCATAGTTCATGTCAAACATTACAAACTTTGTTCTCGTTATGTACGTTGGTTGTGAAGTCTACAATATTTTCCAGGTTTATAAACCGACAGAATATAGCCGGGTTCTTGCAATCTGTGGTCCTGGAAACAATGGTGGTGATGGTCTTGTGGCGGCGAGGCATCTTCACCACTTTGGGTATAAACCGTCTATCTGTTATCCCAAGCGTACAGCCAAGTCACTTTATACTGGACTGGTCACTCAGGTTGTTAATCAGTGCTTGTTTTATGATAATTGTTAGCTTTTTCTGTTTTATTACTGCTTTCTGAAATTGTCTGTTTCTGCAGTTGGAATCACTTTCAGTTCCTTTCGTGTCTGTCGATGATCTGCCAGAGGACTTGTCAAAGGACTTTGATGTTATCATAGATGGAATTTTTGGGTTTTCATTTCATGGTAACTAATCTTCTGCTCACATCTCTAGAACTCTTCAAAGCATGAAAAGTTTAAAAGGAAGTCTATTCATCGGTCTTTTGAACAGCAAGTTTTGGATTCCTGAATAGTTAAGTTATGCACCAATTTTTTCATTTGCATCATGTTTCAGTTGCTCTTTGAAGTCAATGTTTTGCACATGCAGGTGCTCCAAGGCCTCCTTTTGATGACCTTATCCGGAGATTGGTGTCCTTGCAGAACTATGAGCAGACGCCCCAAAAACGCCCAGCCATTGTCTCTGTAGATATTCCCTCTGGTTGGCACGTCGAAGAAGGAGACCATGAAGGTGGAGGAATTAAGCCTGATATGTTGGTATGCCTTAGACGAAATGCTTGCTTTGCTTCTTTGAATCATTTGTTACTATCATATATAAGGAAAACTACTTTATTAATTGAATCTTTCAACTCTTGTTAGGTATCTTTGACTGCCCCAAAATTATGTGCCAAGAGATTTTGTGGCCCTCATCACTTTTTAGGGGGCAGATTTGTACCACCTCAAGTTGCAGAAAAGTATAAGCTCGAGCTTCCTAGTTACCCTGGGACATCGATGTGTGTTAGAATTGGTAAACCTCCAAAAGTTGACATATCTGCCATGAGAGTGAACTATGTCTCTCCAGAATTACTTGAGGACCAGGTTGAAACTGATCCTACTTTACAGGTATAAATTCATTTTCTTTTTATTTGCTTCTCTGTATTGTCCGCCTTCTATAATCACGGGTAATGGATGAGCAGAAAGTTATATTGCTCCCAGAAAATAAGAAATGAAGAGCTCATTTTGTTATCTGATGTAAATCTTTTTCACTTTTGCTGATGACTTTTCAGTAACTCGTTCTGCTAGATTACTCACTATTTTGGCTTCTTATTAGAGATTAGGAATCCTTTTTGCCTAAAACAGTTCTTCTTTTGCAGTTCCGTAAATGGTTTGATGAGGCAGTTGCTGCTGGATTAAGAGAAACAAACGCTATGGCTTTGTCTACGACGAACAAGGACAGAAAACCGTAAGTGTACTTCTACTCCATATCTCTTATCTCTTAGATGTTATCTAGTATAACCCATATTATAAAGGTGGAACTTTAATAGCTTTCTGCAATAGCATCAGAATATGAGTTATTGAAAAGCCATCACTTAACATTTCGGGAAAAACACGAGGCAAACACTAACATTAAGAACAGTATATTTTACAATATGTGGAGAAGAGAGACCTAGCCGGTGCCAGTAACACCAAGATCCTGCTTCTTATCCTCTTTACCAGCACCAAAGACGGCCCCTCCAAGCTCAGCCGCATCAGTAACCTTGTCTTGAAGCTTTTCCACTTGGATTCCACCTTCGTCTTCTTTTGACCTTATATCAAGCTTCGTCTTGTTCTGTCCTCCCTCCACTGACTCGTACGTCGTCGCCGTCTTTGACCCCATCGGCTCTGCGCCTTGTGCTCCCGACATTGTTGTTACTACCGATCTCTCTCACTCATCTTTGTCCCCACCACAACTCATTTTATACCCTCTCGCTTTGCCACCTGGCCAAGGAGATGTTACACATGGCACTTCTTCAGAAGGTCTTAATGGAGACAAAGAGATCCTTATCTAGTATTTGATCCTTATCATCTCTTGGATTTACACGTCTTTGAACTTGTTGTTGTCTCAGGTTTATAATTTGCTGAATGTGCAGTTGCTAATATGCTTTTTTTTTTTCTTTTTACACTCTTTCTGAAGTAGTGGTAAGTATATATGTTAATGTCTCTGCATGCGCGAATCTCGATCATGGATGATAAACATAAGCTGTATCAATAGATAGAACAGGCACGAATTTGCATCGGACACAATGTTTGCCTGTTCACTTTCTTTCTCATTATATTTTCTAATGAGCCTGATTCTGCTTGCAGATCATCAAGAATGGTTTTACTAAAAGGATTTGATGAGAATGGATTTGTGTGGTTAGTACATCCTCTCTCTCTCTTTTCTGCTGAGAATTGGGGTATGAAGATCTTTGTGTGCAACCTGATGTTACTTGCTTAAAATTGTAAAATTGCAGGTTCACTAACTACGAAAGTAAAAAGGGTTCTGATTTATCAGAAAATCCTTGTGCAGCACTTCTTTTTTACTGGGAAAGTTTGAATCGGCAGGTACGTGTTTTCATCTTCCTTAACCTTTGTGTTCTAGCTGACCTTTGGTCTGATACACAAGAATTAGTAACATTCTTTACTGAATCTGTTTTAGCAGTACTAATCACCATTCTCACTGTACCAAACAGGTAAGAATTGAAGGACCAGTGGAGAGAATATCCGAAGCAGAATCCGATAGTTACTTTCATAGTCGTCCTAGAGGAAGTCAGATCGGAGCTATTGTTAGCAAGCAGGTGCCTTATGAACTGTTGTAGTTATCAAAATCTTTTCGTACGATGTTATGAATTTGCTTCGAACGCTCAAATCTTCAACTTTTGGTTTCTATCAGAGTTCTGTAGTATCTGGTAGGCATGTTCTATACGAGGAGTATGAAGAACTGACGAAAAAATATTCAGATGGGTGAGTTCTAAAATCTTACAACTCTTTAAAAGAAAACTTCAGTTTGATTTGATGTTCTTGATCAATGACTTTGTTTATCTTGCATTGCAGAAGTGTGATACCAAAGCCGAAAAACTGGGGAGGATTTAGACTTAAACCAAACCTTTTCGAGTTTTGGCAGGGACAGCCATCTCGCTTGCATGACAGGTCTGTCTTATTGTAGTTTCAGGGGACAAATCAGGTGTCTGTCTAGATCTTAGGACATGTTTCTAGAAATAGCTTGAAACTGAAGAGCAAGAAGAGGAGAATGATCTCTTAATTTAGGCTTAGAACAGAGAAAAGTAGCCAGCCATAGCCATTAGCCAATGTTTGCTAATGTACTGACTGTCGTGGTGATTCGCAGGCTGCAGTATTCGCGGCAAGACGTGAATGGGAGTCCTGCGTGGATAATTCATAGATTGGCCCCATGACTTGGTTCTACTCAATGCTTCTTCCTTGTGAAGAAGAAGATGGCTTGTTTGGGTTTCATATTGTCAACCACTACACAATGAGAATAAGATTTAAGTATATAGCCTTGTAGTGATTTTTATTTCCAAATTTGTTACTAATAGATTCTTGCAAACCATTATTGTTCGATCTCAACAACTTAATTCCATCCATTCACCATCTTCTCACCTCTCATAATATTTCAGCGATACTACTATGAATGCTAATAGATTCTTGCAAACCATTGTAGCCATTTCCAGTTTGTTTTATAGTGATTTTTGACACGCAAGTTTAACGGATTTAGGAACGTGAGGGTCACCTATCCCTTTAATTTGAAGAGTATGATGAGATGTTGGCGAAAGATGAGAAAAGATCGGGTCTGAGTGGAGATATTCAGATACTTTCAATTGGTGTTTGTTTCATGTCAAAGATAGGTTTTCTTGGGTTCTTTCGGGAATCCAGATCGACCTCTACCAGTGGATCGGAATGAGATAAACAAGGTTCGATTTCAAGTAATGCATATTATTTGTTTGATGAAATTCCTCAATGATATTTTAAGTCAACCAACATTTTATTCTATCTGAAGTTTGGATTAATTGATTTTGTAGTATTGACAGGTAAAAGGTCTTGAAGATTTCGCACTGAACCAAACTTCTATCGTTGATGTAGTGGTTTGATTTGACTAAAGCTGGGAACATCCAGGATAGTATATATTGTGAAGAAAGTTGGTGAATGTTAGAGCTGGAAACTGATGAAGGAGTATCCAAAGAGGTTTGTGTAAAAGTGATTCGGAAAATGGCTGAAGCTAGCTTCTTGGTCCATCCTAACTCTCTAGCTGATCAAAATGTTATTAACAACAATGTGAGTGACAATAATTTATTGTAAAATTGCTGAGCCGTTTTGCTTGATCTTGATTTTTGATGTTTTTGCTGCAGATTGATACATAGAGTAGTAAAATGGAGGCGTTATCGAAAGGAGTTTTGTTGGAAAGAATATTAATTAATTTGTATACGGTGATAAAGACGGAAAGCGCGGAGTGATCATTAGGTGGGTCGTCTGCCTCCTCTATGGTCTTGCTCTTAAAGATATCTATGTTGCTGTAAGTGATCATTAATCGTTACCATAATCATCATTATAATTTGCATGAATGTGGTTGCTTCTGTTTCTGTGTACCTGAAGCTATAATCATAGATAAAGAGGGATATGGTTTAGTTCCTCTGCTCTGTTGTCATATGAAGCTATGTTGTTTTCATTTAGAATTTTCATCTCTTTGACAGGTTGATGATGAGACAAGACAGAAAGGTTGTACAAAGGATATGGCCTTCAGGGTCCCATACGTCAGCTTGCATGATGTGTGTTTATGTGAATACTTTTGTCTAAGCTTTATCTAACTTTTACTTTTATCTTCAATTTCTTTGTTCATGTATGTGTTTATATATGGTAATTATATAATTCGATTTGATTGTGATTATTTTACTTAAGTTATTCTTGCAATTCCTT
>OVAY01001645.1:0-26506 GCA_900406395.1 Kernera saxatilis | reverse complement strand
TCTTAAAATAAAATATATTAAAATTATTAATATTAAATTGATGAGATACTTATTGAATATCTCACCAATAAAGATACCTTAATACTTCATCACAGAACAATGTTCTTCTTGCTTTTTTTTTTTTTTTTGGTTCAATCTTGCTATTTTTTGTTTTATTCGATTTTGGTACACAAAAATATTGTAGATTTTACTCCTCTTGTGAAATACTGTGAGCTTGTAGTATACTATAATTGATGTAGCTATCTCTGTATTATCTTTTTCATTTTTTTTTTTCACGAAGATTATCTTCCTTCTTTAGACTCAATATATATCTGTAAATTTCTGAAAAGGGAAGGATATCTCTTATAAATGTAAATGGTCTTATTTTCTAGGGAAAATTAGGCAGGTATAATTCAAAATACAGAAATAAATTCACAAAGATGCAAGCAAATCAAAATATAATAATAGTAGACAAATATTTTTTTTTTTTGACATAATAGTAGACAAAGATTAGTTAATTTATCATTTTAAATTTGGTATTTTGTATAAGAATGAAGTATTCAATGAAAGTTCAGTGTGTATTCTTGGCAAACAAAGATAAATATTATATCTTACCAAATTAATAGTAGAATCTTGTATCAAAATCTCAATACTTGCGTCATCTATAAATCCTCACAGTATCACACACCCATAATCCAAACGAAAACAAAGCTTGAGTAGATCATGGCTTCCGAAGCTAGTCACCACTCACAATCTTCACTTCACTTTGTTCTCCTCCCCTTCATGGCTCAAGGCCACATGATTCCCATGGTAGATATTGCAAGGCTATTGGCTCAGCGCGGCGTGACCATAACAATCATCACAACGTCTCAAAACGCAGCAAGGTTCAAAAATGTCCTAAACCGTGCCATCGAGTCTGGCCTGCCCATCAACCTAGTGCATGTCAAGTTTCCAGATCAAGCTGGTTTGCCAGAAGGACAAGAGAATATAGATTTGCTTGAATCGACCGAGCTGATGCTACCTTTCTTTAAAGCGGTTAACAAGCTCGAAGAACCAGTCCAGAAGCTAATGGAAGAGATGACACCTCGACCAAGCTGTCTAATTTCTGATATGTGTTTGAGTTATACAAGCAAAATTGCTAAGAAGTTCAATATACCAAAGATCGTCTTCCATGGCACGTGCTGCTTTTATCTTCTGTGTATGCATGTTTTACGCAAGAACCGTGAGATCTTGGAGAATTTAAAGTCAGAAAAAGAGTATTTCCTTGTTCCTTCTTTCCCTGAAAAAGTTGAATTTACGAAATCTCAACTTCCTCTCGAAACACATGCTGATGAAGATTGGAAAGATTTGCTGGACAATTTGGTAGAGGCGGATGACACATCCTATGGTGTGATCGTCAACACATTTCAAGAGCTCGAACCCGCTTATGTGAAAGACTACAAGAAGGCCAGGGCTGGTAAAGTATGGTCCATCGGACCTGTTTCCTTGTGCAACAAGGTGGGAGCCGATCAAGCTGAGAGGGGAAATAAGGCAGTCATAAACCAAGACGAGTGTCTTAAATGGCTTGATTCTAAAGAAGAAGGGTCGGTGTTATACGTTTGCCTCGGAAGTATTTGCAATCATCCCCTGGACCAGCTCAAGGAGCTCGGGCTAGGCCTAGAGGAATCCCAAAGACCTTTCATTTGGGTCATAAGAGGTTGGGAGAAATACAAAGAGTTAGTTGAGTGGATGCTGGAGAGCGGATTTGAAGAAAGAATCCAAGGCAGAGGACTTCTCATCAAAGGATGGTCTCCTCAAATGATTATCCTTTCACATCCTTCCGTTGGAGGGTTCTTAACGCATTGCGGATGGAACTCAACTCTAGAGGGGATAACCTCTGGTATACCGCTGCTTACGTGGCCGCTATTTGCAGACCAATTCTGCAACGAGAAATTGGTTGTGCAGGTACTAAGAGCCGGTGTGAAAGTCGGGGTTGAGCAGTCCATGAAATGGGGAGAAGAGGAGAAAATTGGAGTGTTGGTGGATAAAGAAGGAGTGAAGAAGGCAGTGGAAGAATTAATGGGTGATAGTGATGAAGCTAAGGAGAGAAGAAGAAGAGCCAAAGAGCTTGGAGAATTGGCTCACAAGGCTGTGGAAGAAGGAAGCTCTTCTCATTCTAACATCACATGCTTCTTACAAGACATAATGCAACAAGCACAATCCAAGAATTGATTACATTCTTCTTTAATAACATTTTGTGGTAGTTTTATTCAAATGATCTCTTTTATCGAATGTAAGTTTTAAGCTCCAAAAATATTCATGGATTCAACATTATAATTATGCATATTCATGGAATAAAAAAAAAAAAAAAAAANTTTAAGGAAAAAAAAAAAAAAAAAAAAAACACATCAGCGGTGCTGGCCGACACAAAAAAAATTGGGCGGTTAACTACAAAATTATAGAGCGAATATAAACCATGAAACAAAGACTTACGTATACCAGCCTTTATAAGATATGGACATGCGAAAACCAGATTGGGACCTTTCTTGTTGATGCTTTTGAGGTTTCTTGTAAATATGTAGTTTGTCTATATAGAGAAATATAAAGAGTTTGATTTTCTTTTATTCCAATTTGAGTTTTGCGGCTAAGAACTGTATTTTTGACGTAGTTCTCAAAGATATTTCTCTTTTTTTTTTGGGGGGGCTTATATGAATACAAAAGGACATATGAGAGCCTGCCACGACATGTAATGTACTAATTTGTGTGAACCATATTGTGCTTTGTAACGAATAAGCCAATTTGCTTACGTTCTCTCTTACGTCACATCTTATAATTATCACCTTGAGTTCCAAGTTTATTTTGTCTTCTTGTTAAATTTCATTGGTAATTAAATATATATTTTATATTATATATACACATATGTATGCACACAAATACATAACAAACAATCCGATTCTATTTTCAAAAAGAAAGAAAACCAAACAAACCGATTCAGCAAAAAACGAACTTGAGAGAGTTTCTCATGGCTTCCGAAGCAACCCAACAGTTTAATCCTTCTCTTCACTTTGTCCTCTTCCCTTTCATGGCTCAAGGGCATATGATCCCCATGGTCGATATTGCAAGGCTCTTGGCTCAGCGCGGCGCGACTATAACCATAATCACGACGCCTCACAACGCAGCCCGGTTCAAGAACGTTCTTAGCCGGGCCATCCAGTCCGGCTTGCCCATCAATCTTGTGCAGGTCAAGTTTCCATCTCAAGAATCGGGTTCATCAGAAGGACATGAGAATTTGGACTTGCTCGATTCATTGGGGACGTCGATGATAACCTTCTTCAAAACAATTAGCATGCTCGAGGAACCGGTCGAGAAGCTCTTGAAAGAGATTGAACCTAGGCCAAGTTGCATAATCGCCGACATGTGTCTGCCTTATACAAACAGAATCGCCAAGAAATTTGGTATACCAAAGATCATCTTTCATGGCATGTGTTGCTTCAATCTTCTTTGTATGCACATTATGCGCCAAAACTACGAGTTTTTGGAAACTATAGAGTCTGAAGCGGAGTACTTCCCCATTCCAAATTTTCCTGATAGAGCTGAGTTCACAAAACCTCAGCTTCCGCTGATCGTGAATGGAGTTGGAGATTGGAAAGAGTTTCTTGACGGAATGGCAGAAGGGGATAACACTTCTTATGGTGTGATTGTCAACACGTTTGAAGAGCTCGAGCCAGCTTATGTTAGAGACTACAAGAAGGTTAAGGCAGGTAAGGTATGGAGCATCGGGCCGGTTTCCTTGTGCAACAAGGTAGGAGCAGACAAAGCTGAGAGGGGAAACAAGGCAGACATTGATCAAGACAAGTGTATTAAATGGCTTGATTCTAAAGAAGAAGGGTCGGTGCTATATGTTTGCCTTGGAAGTATATGCAATCTTCCTCTGTCTCAGCTCAAAGAGCTTGGGCTAGGCCTCGAGGAATCCCAAAGACCTTTCATTTGGGTCATAAGAGGTTGGGAGAAGTATAACGAGTTAGTTGAATGGATCTCGGAGAGTGGTTTTAAAGAAAGAATCAAAGAAAGAGGCTTTCTCATAAGAGGATGGTCGCCTCAAATGCTTATCCTTTCACACCCTGCCGTTGGAGGATTCTTGACACACTGTGGATGGAACTCGACTCTTGAAGGAATCACCTCGGGCGTTCCATTGCTCACATGGCCATTGTTTGGAGACCAATTCTGCAACGAGAAACTGGCGGTGCAGGTACTAAAAGCCGGTGTGAGAGCCGGTGTTGAAGATCCCATGAGATGGGGAGAAGAGGAGAAGATAGGAGTATTGGTGGATAGAGAAGGAGTGAAGAAGGCAGTGGAAGAATTAATGGGTGATAGTGATGAAGCTAAGGAGAGAAGAAAAAGAGTCAAAGAGCTTGGAGAATCAGCTCACAAGGCTGTGGAGGAAGGAGGCTCGTCTCATTCAAACATCACATTCTTCTTACAAGACATAATGCAACAAACACAATCCAGGAAATGATTGTATCGCTGTTCTTAATTTTACATCTTTGTTCAAGAACAATTTATGATAGTTTTATTTGAAAATTTTCTCTGTTGTTGAATCTAATTAATAATATTATCACACAATTTATAATAATTTTGTAGGTGTAGTAGAGTGTAGAAACCTGCTCTAGTTGCCTAATGATATCAACTTTTCGACATTGCTTCTAGCTGCTCCGTAGAGATAAGACTTATCATTATCAACACTCTTTTTGTTTTCTTGTTGAAGACAAGTTGACTACGTATATTTTTCATTACCAAAGATAGTAAAAATCAATAAAAATGTTGTTTGAGACGAGAGAGGAAAAAAATATAAAAAAATGGAGAATGGGACATAGAAGATACCAACATGGGGTGCTATTTTTTTGTCAGTAATATGCATTCAATCTAATGTTCAAAAAAANAAATTTTAAAAAAAAAAAAAAAAAAAAAAAAAATATGCATTCTATCCGGCTCGTACTCAACTTTTAAGTTTTTTTTTGTCAAATACACGTATACGTTATAATTTGTTTGAGATAGATTAATATAATTCCAACATATACGAAAATATATTGGATATAGAACGATTTATCCGAATTATCGGTTTGGGTAACATAAATTTTGAAAATACTAAAAATATCCAAATTACTGAGAGTCTAAGAGATGATTTTTGCGGCTGTGAATTTTTTCCCCTTTATTTTCGACGTAGTTCTCAAAAGTATTTCTCTTTTATTTTTCTTGGGCTTATATGAATACAAAAGAACACGATTGCCCGCCACAAAATGTACTGTACTTCTTATTTGTGTGAACCATATTATTGTGTTTTGTAACGAAAAGGTATCAATCACACTTTTCACATGCATGAAGTATAATATTGTAATTGTCTACTTACTAAAATAATATGGGCTTCAAAATTATCTTACAAGAAGGCCCAATAATATTCTCAAGTCCAATAACTACAGTGCGCCATGAGAAAGAGTGAATCAGTGAGGCGGTCGCCGGCGAGGACGTGCTCGTCGAAGAAACTCCTCCTTCCTCATTCTCCGAAGGTAATTCTCGAGCGAGATTTAAGCAGTCATCAGAAAATTACTTTTCACTCTTTGCCTTTCATGGGCTCTTCTTCGATCACAGTGCTCACTCAAATTTTGGGTTTTTTGTTCCTTTTCGCCTCTCGGGATTTAGATACAATCGGATTGCGAATTCGAGACTCGCAAGCTGTATGCATCGTTAGAGACTTCAATTTCGGGACGCCGTTTTGTGTCTGTTGTCAGATTTCGTTAAATCAGTGAACTTTTGCAGAACTAGGAGCGAGCAGGTTATCATGGAAAGCGATAAAGAAGAGCAAATGGTTTTCTTGGATCGTACAACCCGAGCAACACGGGGTAAACGGTAAGAGCCACTCGAACTAAGCTTCTACTTGATGAATGTGCTTCACCCTGAGATTGTGTTTTTCTCTCATTGTAATAGAGTTACCAGACTTCTCTTTTGGAATCTTTATTTTATTGGTTTTTTGTTTGCAGGATGACCAAGTTGCTTGATGACGAAGTAGAAGAGGATGAGCAGTTTTGGAATCAAGAAGCTCTTAAAGAGGTCTTTTTTGTTTTTTTTTAAATTTCTATCAGACTCTGTTCTTTGTGCTCCTTTATTAGAGATGGGAATGATTCCAATTTGTAGATAAGCAGGTAATATAGCATGCTATTTCAGAAACTTTATATGTATGTTGTCATTTATATATCTCTCTATCTTTGAATCTGCAGGAAGAACATGATGATAACTATGAAGCAGAAGCTGAAGTTGCTGATGAGTTTGACAGCGACTTCAATGACGATGTATTTACGTGTTACTTGTATATTCAGTACTTATTCATCAGAGTGTTGCTTGAATCCCATTTTTTTAATTTCTCTCGTTTTCCTTTTTTTGGGGAATAGGAGCCTGAGCCTGATGCAGTAGCAGAAAATGAAAAAGAAGAGAGGTTTGACCATCATCGAAGCTCATCTTATGATTGCTGTTATGTATATATCTCTTTAGTTCATGCAATTTTGCATATTGTTTCAGGGATTTGCCAAAGAAGCGGCTGATTTACCCTGGTAAAACTGCTCCAAAGAAAAAGAAGAAGAAGAAGATAGTTTCAACAGTAGAGGATACTCCTGAAGATGAGAAGCCAGGTGAAGAATTGGGAGACAAGGAACAAGACGAAAAAGAGCAGAATGAAGCACTAGAAGATATGGAAGGTGAGAAGGTCATAAGAAAATCTACGCGAACTTCAGTGATTGTACGGCAAGCAGAAAGAGATGCATTGCGTGCTGCTATACAGGCGACAACAAAGGTTTGCTCAGGGTTCTCTACATTAGCTATTTCCACTAATGGCTACTCTTTGATCTTTATTTTTACCATGTTGAATTCGTTTTTGTGCTTGCTCAGCCAATACAAAGGAAAAAAGTAGGGGAGGAAAAAAGGATGACCCAAGAAGAAATGCTGCTGGAAGCTGCTCAAACAGGTTGGGATTTATGATGCTGCATCCGTTTCTCTATCAGAACCTTACATGGCTAAAGTCGGGTTTTTTGCAGAAATCATGAACTTGAGGAATTTAGAACGTGTCTTGGCAAGGGAAGAAGAAGTTAAAAAGAAAGCAATTGTGCATAAAGCGGTCTACAAGGGTCCTCAGGTCCGGTATCTTTCAAAAGATGGTAAGCTCTCTAGTAAAATAGTTTTCTCATCTAATTGGTTCTTTCCAAAAAAAGTGGGAACTATATTTGTTTAAACGTCCAACTTTACATGCAGGATGCAACTATTTAGAATTCTGTAATGGTGCATCATTCAATTCAGAGATCTCTACGAAGCCTGTTCCCTGTAAGTAATTTTGGAGAGAAACAGAAAATGTATTGTTGTTAACTGTAATCCATATTGATCTCTATCTTTATTTTAGTTTGTTTTCTCTTTTGCAGATCCAGAAAAAGCTGTATGTGTGATTACTGGATTACCTGCCAAGTAAGAATTTCTCTATTCTGCTACTTTGTCACTGGGAAAACACAATGATCTCATGGAACAAACACAACTAGATTCTTTTTAGCTCTGTGAAGAGAAGCTGTCAGTTTCTTTGTTTTCTACTTATTGAAAAGAAACTACGTTCTAGCCAAGCAACCTGGTTGTCTTTTCTCTGCACTTTCACAACTAGAGTTCTTAGTTGTTGCTTATTGGTGATACAGGTACCGAGATCCAAAAACTGGTCTTCCTTATGCAACTAGAGACGCCTTCAAAGCAATACGAGAAAGGTGTCATTTGATCCAAATATTGTTGCATCTTAGATTTCACCTTATGGAAGTGTTCATTCATTGTTTCCTCTAAAGGAATAAAATGATTCTCATTATTTTGATGTAATCAGGGGAAACACAGCTATACGTTCTCTTTTACATTGATTTTGTGTTAGAATCTGATGTGTTTTAAACGTCTTATGTTTTTGGTTCTCTGAAGGTTCATGGACGAACACAATGGTTTGAGAAAGAAAATGGAGATGGGAGATTTGTTTGATACACTTGTGGCGAAAGGATTTGCTGCAAAACGAAAGCGAACAAAGATTCCAAAGAAGGACAGATCATTTTCCCTCAGAAACTCGGCTCGCTTCTGTAGGTTCGAGTCTGAAGAGGAGAGTGACGATTCAGATTCAGACTAATAACGACCTCCCTGGTTGGTTTGTATATAGAAAAAGCTTTTAGTTTCGATGAAAAGCATCATGAACTCACAGTCATAATCAAAATTAATCATGTTCTGCAGAATCTGCATCTCACATGATTGTGATTCATGGACTCTCTCGAGACCAGTCTGAATAAAATCATCAAATGGTTTTGGTGTTGGGAGAAGGAAGCTACGGATGTTTTAAAGTGAGATAAACATTCATGGAGGAAGATTTCGTGATCAGAGCTTGAAATGGAAACACTTAGTGCACTGTCCCAAAGATTGATCCTCCCAACGAGAACCGACGACACCATCATAAATCCAGAGTGTATTTTTCTATATTTTGTTGGCCTTCCTTGCAAATCCATGTAATTTTCTCTGAAGATAGAACTAAACCATGTGTAGAAGTTTGGTATAAAATTTTGATTTTACAGACGAGTAATACCAATATGAACCGAGTTCGTACCAAACCGAATGCTAAATAAATCAAATCGGTTTGAAAATTGGAACGCTCAGCGATTTTTCAGACTCGAGAGGCCCATGGCATAATTTGACATTACAAAGGACGTAGAAATGGTTTTTAGTTCAGATTCAACCGCCAAAATTATTAGTTCAAGCTTCAAATCCAAGAAACACCAGTGCCTTGTCTTCCTCAAGATCTGTTCCTCTATTAAACATCTTTTACAGATTCATGGCCAAATCCATGTCTCCGCTCTCCAAGCTGACAGCTTTATCATCAGCGAGCTTGTACGGGTTTCTTCACTATCTCAAGCCAAAGACCTTGCCTTTGCTCGAACCCTTCTGCTGCACTCTTCTGATTCGACTCCTTCCACTTGGAATATGCTCAGCAGAGGCTATTCTTCAAGTGATGCCCCTGTAGATTCGATTTGGATTTACTCTGAGATGAAGAGACGGCGAATCAAACCCAGCAAGCTCACTTTTCCTTTTCTTCTCAAGGCTTGCGCTTCCTTTTTCGGTCTCACGGCGGGAAGACAGATCCAAGTCGAGGTTTTGAAACATGGGTTTGATTCCGATGTGTATGTTGGGAACAATCTGATCCATCTCTATGGTTCTTGTAAGAAAACTTCTGACGCCAGAAAGGTGTTCGATAAAATGACACAGAGAAATGTTGTGTCTTGGAACTCTATCTTGACTGCTCTCGTCGAGAACGGTAAGCTCAATTTGGCGATTGAGTGTTTTCTCGAGATGATCAGTGAGCGGTTTTGTCCGGATGAGACGACAATGGTGGTTTTGCTCTCTGCTTCTGCTGGTAACTTGAGCTTGGGGAAATTGATGCATTCACAGGTGATTTTAAGAGAGTTAGAGTTAAACTGTAGACTAGGTACTGCACTTGTCGACATGTATGCAAAATCTGGTGGATTAGACTATGCTAGGTTTGTTTTCGAAAGAATGTATGACAAAAATGTTTGGACTTGGAGTGCGATGATTGTAGGACTAGCACAAAATGGATTCGCAGAAGAAGCCCTTCAACTTTTCTCGAAGATGATGAAGGAATCTTCGGTGAGACCAAACTACGTGACATTTCTCGGTGTTTTATGCGCATGTAGCCACACGGGATTGGTGGAGGATGGGTACAAATACTTCCACGAGATGGAGAAAACACACAAGATCAAGCCAACGATGATTCATTACGGGGCAATGGTAGATATCTTGGGGCGTGCAGGTCAACTAAACGAGGCGTATGAATTCATAAAGAAAATGCCTTTTGAGCCTGATGCGGTTGTTTGGAGGACTCTACTCTCCGCTTGCAGTAATCATCACGATGAAGATGATAAAGGAATTGGAGAGATTGTAAAGAAGAGACTGATTGAGTTAGAACCAAAGAGGAGTGGCAATTTGGTGATTGTGGCGAACAGGTTTGCGGAAGCAAGAATGTGGGATGAGGCAGCAGGAGTTAGGAGAGTAATGAAAGAATATAAGATAAAGAAGGTGGCAGGAGAGAGTCGTCTGGAACTGGGAGGGTCAGTTCATAGATTCTTCTCCGGATATGATCCTCGTTCTGAGTATGTATCCATCTATGAGTTATTAGATTTGTTCAAGCTGCACTTGGCTAGTGACAATCATTTGGTGTCTAGTGATCCGAATCCATCTCTTTAACTTCTCTTTTAGTTTCTTAATTTTGACAGGAATGATTATTTTAACATTTTCTGAAGGTAATGAATGCTAAGAAAAAACAAAATTCAAATTTTCTGGAATTTTTATGTAAACATAAGGTCAAATTTTGATGTATTTTCAAAAACTGTTAATTAAACGAAATATTATAAATTTATAATCAATAACACCAATTTTTTTTAGATATCTAAGAACAAATAGAAATCAAGCATAACATACTTTCCTTTTCAGATACATGTAGCATGTAGTATAATTTTTGTTTTCCAATGGAAAGTGTAATATACAATTTGGAATATCAAATTAGAAAAGTGTAATATACAATTAGAGATCAATCATAATACTTTTAAAATTTTGAAACAGATTTTACCATAATATTTGCACTATAGAAATTACAAAACATAGAATTAGTTACTAGATTAATATTCCAATAAAGTTTATAAAATACAAACCAAAATACAAAATATTGCATACCCGATTAGTTATATGATGATTTTTACGCATTTACAAGTTGAAAAGATATAATATATCAAGTCATCGCATACGTATGATACATCTTAAGATTTATGAACTTTCATACGTATTATTAATTTATTCATTATAAAGATGATTAATATATATATCGTATCCCATATTCTTTAAGTAAGCGAGAAAGTAAAGTAAAATGATTTATGACAATATGATATAATTTGTGTGGTATGATTGGAGCTGAAGTGAAAAGAGTAGCCAATAGAAGTATGGCATATCCCTTGGAAGATTCCCATTTCTCAACCCATCAACTTTTTTTTTCAAATATAGAGCTACAGAGTAAAATATAATCACATGATATATATGATTCATAAACAAATCGAATATGAAGAAGTTTTGCAAGCGTACAAGAGAGATATGTGTATATACAGATATATATGTATATATGTATATGTGCGAGTCTATAAAGAAAGCATTAAAGCATCATATGAAACTCTCTCCACAACACCAAAACATGACGGTGATGTTGGCTCTTCTCTGAAGAACCTCAGGAAGTTGGAAGCCGCAGTTTCAGCCAGCGGGTTCTTTTATATATATTTAAAATTAGGGCAACTCGGATCCTTTGGCATTTCCTCGATGTGGGATTGAAGAAGAAGATGTGTGTATCTTCTTCCCTTTGAGAGTTCTGTTCAATTTGTGTTGGTTCATAGTTTCACTTCTTCTGGTTTGTATTTACTACCTCTTTTGTCTTTGACTCTCTTTCCATCTCTGTGTTTATGTATCTGTTATAAACTTAATAATTGCTACCCTATAGTTTATGAGTTGATGCATGAGTTACCACTCCAATTTGATCCAAGTTGAAATTATGCTGCCTAAGACTTGAGAATTGTAGGGAAAAAAAGGACTAATTTTTAATGAAAATTTTTTGTTGGACCCCTTTGCTTACCTCTTCTTCTCTTCATAAAAGCAGATAAGGGTGAATAAACACAAATCCAAGATTAGATTTTGCGGAAACGGATGAATGTTTTCTTCTTATTCTAGTATTGTTTAAAATTCTAGTATTATTAATTTGCGTATTACTCAACCTATAATTGTGTTTGTAATGAAAATAGTAATTGATTCGACCAATTCACGACGAGTTATATTTATTACGTTATTTTTCACCGACATGAACATAAGACTGAGGGCGAGTATACGATTTCTCATCTTATTATGAAAAATATAATATAGAAATACTGGAAGCAAGAAATGTTGGATTGAGTGTTGTGTGTTCATCGATACAAATACAATCATCATGTATGTTATACATTAGTTAAGTAGATCATATTTTTTTGGTTGTTGAGCAAAACTGGCAAAAAAAAAACGTTTGTTGTTAAACGAAATATCAAGATGAGTTATATGGGCAATATATGCTACTTACCCGTTTATCCCAAAAATTGTAAACAAACGCAAACATAAACGCAATTATTTAGGAAAAATGAAAGCGCGATTATTAGCGTTGCAAATCTGGGCCTTGGGCCCTATTTTTGGCTTAAAGAAACACCCTTAAAAATATTAATATTTACGAAATTTGCCACTGTAGACTGTAATTTACTGTATTTCTCTATCTTCTTCCCAATGGCTGCAGAATCTTAATAGCACACCCCAGGATTTTGTTTCATCTTCTTCCTGCAGATCCCATGTATGAAGCCTCCCCTGAACCCTAATTTACCTATCGATTTCGAGATTTGATCGGATGTTAACTTCTGATCTTGATATTTCCGCGGTTCGTCTCTCAACTCCCAACGTAATCAACTGGTTTTAAGACTCTTTAGGTTCGCTTCGTTTTTCTCTATACCAGATTCACTTTATTCGAAAACCTACCCTTTTTGAATGCCATGTTTTTCTGATTAGGTTAAAGCATGTTTGATTGGACTTCATTGCTGAATCTATTCGTTACTAGTTCTGCTCTTTTAATCTCAGTTTGTTTCTCCCTCTTTTCTGTTCTGTGTAGATTTCTTTGGGGTTTTTTTGTGTGGAGCAGATTTGTGGCAATGAAGGAAGAGTTTGTGTCTGGGTTGATAGGCGGCGGGCAGCTCTGCGGTGGCGGGATCAGTTCGGTTTGGCAATCTCCGAGTAAGCGGATGGCGTTAGACGGTGCGTGTGGGGAGGCTGGTGACAAGAGTAGGACTAGCTTTAAGAGAATCAAAACGACTCAGGTCAATGGTTTTATTGTTTACACCAGAACTAGACGGACTAAATTCACCAAGCTTCAGGAAGAAGATGCAAATGATGGATTTTCGGAAAATAGAATGTCAAATCATCTCGACGAGTCAAAACCTACAACTGGCGTTACAGTTTCTTCAGGTGATATGTGTCATGACAACTCGATAGCTGAAACTAACATCAGTGAGAGTTCTTGTATTAACAATACCGCCCCGAAAATTCCTATGGAAGAGCGCTTAGTTACTGGCAGCTTAGCTGAAAGTCTGGCAGCTGAGCCGTTCAAAGAACTGAATACTGAGACTGAAAGTAGCTCATTAGTCGATGTTGTAATTGATGATATCCAATTTGTAGAAATGTTACATGAAGCGATTCCTGTTGAAGTTCTGTCAGAAGGAAGCCTGGATTTTGAGTTAGGGAGAGTAAGAACCAAAGACAGAACCATGGGAAAACCCTATTGCACGTTAGAGGAGAATAGGCATGGTTCTTCAAAGCGTACAAGACAGATCTATAAATCGGTTTTGAGAGTGAAGAAGGTAAACAATTTAGTGCCTGAGGATGTAGAGGTTCTGACAGAACCAGACTTTGACCGTGAGGGGTTTGATGAACAGACTCATTCAGTGAGTCTGGCTGACAAGTCCAATTTAATCCGTAAAAGGCCAGCAACAGTGAGGGAACTTTTTGAGACTGGTATACTCGATGGTGTGTCGGTGGTTTATATGGGTACTGTTAAGGTTGGGCTATTCTGTTTCGTTTAGTATGCTTTGTCACCATTTCATTCTCGCTTAATCTAAGAAGTGATTTGTTTATGTTTCAGTCTCAAGCCTTTGGTCTCCGTGGCATCATCAAAGATGGTGGAATTTTGTGTTCCTGTTCCTCCTGTGATTGGGCTAAAGTAAGCATCTCGTTCCACTCTGCAACTCAGAATGTAGGTTGACTTTGATGATCTCTAGGAGTAAACACATTCTTTTTGTAGGTTATTTCAACTTCCAAATTTGAGATTCATGCTTGTAAGCAATACAGACGAGCATCACAATATATTTGCTTTGAGAATGGTAAGAGCCTGCTAGATGTTCTGAAGATTTGTAGGAATGCTCCTCTACATTCTCTTGAAGCAACAATTCTTGATGCTGTTGATAGTGTGTCTAAAGAAAAATGTTTCACCTGTAAAAGATGCAAAGGTGGGTCTGTTATCTTATTTCTCCCTAGCTTGTTCTAAAAATGTATCGAGTTCTTAGTTTTTCGCTCAAAATTGAACGTAATGCCTGTGGTGTCTAGGCGTGTTCCCTTTATCCTCGCTTGGCCATAGAGGGTTTCTGTGTTTGTCATGCTCCGAGGTAGAAAATTCTCAGGCCAGCCCTGCTGCTACAAAGACCTCAACTAGTGGTCCTGCATGCGTAACATCTCCGGTTAAGAGCAGGCTGAAGATAACAAGAAAGTTGGTAACCTTTATTCTATGTACTCTTAGTCATAAGGTGTCTCTTCTGTTTAGATTTCCATTTTATGTGTTGCGAAAATGATGTTCTTTGGGCATCTTGCATGACTATAAATATTTGATTCTGTGCTATCTTGTTTTGCCTTTTCAGGCCATCCGAATCCATGTCAAAGTCTCCTGTATCTATGTCACCACTTGGAAATAGTACTCAAAAGATCACAAGAAAGTTGGTACCATTTTTGTTGTATATCTTGTATCTTCATCAATCATTGCATGAAAAAACTACAATTTTTAAACCATAAGATAGGACGTTTGCAATTTTGTTGTCGCTTAGACATGCTCTATGTAGTGCATGTCCTTGCTTTCTTGAATTTGGCTATCAAATCTTAAATCATCACCTTGCCTCTCAGGGCATTACGTCAAGCTTTGGTTGGGAAGGCCCTCAGTGCTTCTACAAATATATCTTCACAAAATAAGTGCAGATCTAAATTTAAGATGTCGGTATCTTTACTTGATGATAATGTTAGCCAAACTAACACTGATGATAAAGAGTCTTATTTTGATGTGTTTGGTTTCCCTTGTATTTCTTGAAGGTTGTCCCAACATTATGTAACCCCCAAGGCTTTAAAAAGCGTGTCCCTTTCTGTTTCTTCAAAAAAGAGGAGTTGTAGAACGACGAGAAAGTTGGTATCATTTATTTATAGCAACCTTAATTTCGTTTACTCTGGCTGGATTCCGTCTATTATGTTTTACATATATCTCTTTTTTCATACAGGGATCACGGATTGCATAAGTTAGTGTTTGAGAAAGGGGGATTACCAGATGGAACTGAACTAGGATACTATGCCCGTGGACAGGTTATTTACCTTATCCTATGTGTGGTTATACCTCTCTTCACCTGGCCTTCCCTTTTAAGACATAATATCACTGTCGGCAGAAATTGCTCGAAGGCTACAAAATGGGTGCTGGAATATACTGTTACTGCTGCAAGTGTGAGGTACTTTTGGATATTATATACACCATCATGCCTTATCAGTAAGTTCTTAATTTGGCATTTTGCGTTCAGGTGAGCCCCTCTCTGTTCGAAGTTCATGCAGGCTGGGCATCTCGTAGAAAACCGTGCGAATTTTCTCCTCTGTCTCTTTTACATTGGATTTTTTTGCATTCCCTTAATGTCTGATTATTCTTTCGTTGTTGCAGTTACTTTTACATATATACATCTAATGGTGTGTCTCTTCACGAATGGGCAATGACTTTCTCACAAGGTCGGAAATATTCTGCTAATGAAAATAACGACTTGTGTGTTATTTGTGCTGATGGTGGAAATCTTTTGCTCTGCGATAGCTGCCCAAGAGCCTTTCACATAGGTAAAGCTGTACTTAAATCATTTTTGCAGCATGCATTTCACTTTTTTTCTCTATCTCTCTAATGATTTTGCCTCTACTTGGGTACCTACACTTGTTGGTAAAATATTGCATGGTGGATTAATTAATTGTATGATTATAATACTGATCTAGAAATAGATAGGGGTATATCTACAAGCAGGATCTCTTCGAAAAACCTTTGCCATTTTTAGCCATTTTGCTGAATTTCAGATCAAGTCTCTTAAACAGTAGGGTCTGTTGACATTCTTATATTTTACTCTGTTGAAATTTTGGGTCAGTTTTGCTCAACATATCTGTCTGGTCTATGTAGAATGTGTTTCCCTTCCAAGTATTCCTCGTGGTAACTGGCATTGCAAATACTGCGAGAAAAAGTCCAAGAGCGAAACTGTTGGAGAGTACAATGTTAATTCTTCTGCAGCTGGTCAAGTAGAAGGAGTTGATCATGTTGATCAGTTAGCTGGACGATGCATTCGAGTTGTCAAGAACATGGAAGCTGAAACAAATGGGTGTGTACTATGCAGGTAATAATTCTGGCTGAGTCTAAATTCTTCTTCTTAATGTGCTGTATGCCTAAAATTATTTGACTACTCTGTCCTTTGAGTTACATGGGTATTACCAGTATATATATTAATTATCGTAGCTAATTATTTTTTTTTGTCCACAGTGGTTCCGATTTTTGCAGATCCGGTTTTGGGCCACGAACAATCATATTATGTGATCAGGTACTTTCTCAATCATGGCGAGGTCTTAAATTAAATTATTCTGTAATTTGCTTATCAAACTAATTACTACTGTTATTTATCTTTATTTTGCAACAGTGTGAAAAGGAGTACCACATTGGATGTCTGAGTAGTCAGAATATTGTGGATTTAAAGGTGACCGCATATAGCTTTATCCCCAGCTTACAATCTATTGCGTTTGTGCACAGATTAGATCAATACCTTTACATTGTCTACCCTGATTTCAGCTTACATGGGATGATATGATATTCTGACAGGAATTACCTAAAGGAAATTGGTTTTGCTCCATGGACTGTACGAGGATCAACTCCACATTGCAAAAGTTACTTCTTGGTGGGGCGGAGAAGCTTTCAGATTCTTCTTTGGAAATAATACAGATGAAGCAAGAAAGAACTGATGTTGATCCCGTCAGTCATCTTGACATCAGATGGAGACTGATAAGTGGCAAAGTTACTTCTCCTGAAAGCCGAATGTTGCTGTCTCAGGCATTGGCTATTTTTCATGTAAGTGGCTTTGCAGTTCAAAATTTAAAGCTTTATATTCTAGCGGTTCTTTGTTTCGATCTGATATTTGGTACTGTAAGAACAAGGACGTATTGGCGTAGCTCATGGCTACTTCTCTTTCCATTAAATAGTGGCCAGAAAATCATGGGGCAGGGTAACTAGTAAAATGCAGTACGTACTACACGATAGGACAAGGAAGGTTGCATAGCTTTACATTATCCTAAAGTATAGTTACTTAAAAACTTTAATCATGTATAGATATTATCATTTTGATTTTGTTAGTATGTACGAATATCTCTATTTCTATGCCTACAAGTTGAACCAAAGTAAGGCATAACCATGAATAACAAGTACCCTCTTCTGCAAATTTTGTCTACCTTTATATCCCTTTGTATCTTTACTGGAATCATCAAATGAAAAACGTTTCTCCTTCATAAGTTGGCTCTAATCAATAGGAATATGCTAAACGCTACCTTCGTGCCCTAAGATTGTGCAATGTATTTTTTCCAGGATTGCTTTGATCCTATAGTTGATCCAGTTTCTGGGCGCAATCTTATTCCGAGAATGGTATACGGGTGAGGACTCTTTCATGACTTTGATCTTTTGAACACTTTCAATAATATCAATAACAATCACAATTACATTTTTCGTTTAGGAAGAATATGCAAGGACAAGACTACGGGGGAATCTGCTGTGCTGTTTTGACTGTGAAGTAAGATCTTTTCCTCGTTTCTGTCTAACCAGAGGCCATATATTTATCGCGGTTAACCATTGATTTGACTTATTCCACTGCTAATTTATATAGCGCAACTGTTGTTTCTACTGGACTACTACGAGTATTTGGCCGAGAGGTTGCAGAACTTCCATTAGTTGCAACACGCATGTGCAGCCGAGAGAAGGTAATGTCTCCTCGTCCCTTTAAAAACCATATCTAGAAGATAAATTGTGTTTCCTGATTGACTTAAGAGGTTCCTTGCTTAACCGAGTTTTAAATAAAAATAGGGCTACTTTCAATTGCTCTTTTCCTGCGTTGAGAAGCTACTCTCATTCCTGAATGTCGAAAGCATCGTGGTTCCAGCAGCTGAAGAGGCAGAGCCCTTCTGGATGAACAAATTTGGGTTCAGAAAACTCGCACCTGAACAGGTAAAACGATGAATTAGACTCATTTGTGAATTGTGTAGTTTCTGTTCTAAGAGAATCTCATAACACTTGAACCCTTCTTTGCTACAGCTCAGCAAGTATATAAAGATGTGTTACCAGATGGTGAGGTTCAAAGGAGCATCGATGCTGCAGAAACCAGTTCATTCGCACCAAATCATTGACAAGGAAATCGAAACCGGCGGCGTATCTTTAGAAGAAAAGTTTGATTCGAAACAACCCAAGGAGTCGTATGTTCATGAGTTCTTACAATAGAGACGTGTAAATTTTTGTAGATGCCAAGCTAAGTCTTTTTCTTTACTTTCTACTAGGTTCACATTTTACCTATTATTCCTTCCTTTTCGTAAAAAATGTTTTCATTTCTACCAATAATTTTATTTTAAAGATATTCAAAAGAAAAATGTGTTTGTTTGGATTATATCAAGATTGTTATTTTCTTTTCAATTTCTGCTTGTGTGATTTCATTTTTATTCAAATGTTCCTCCAAAATTATTGTAAAAAACAAATTTGTAGTGGAATCGATTATCGAGGCATCAAATAATAATAAGTTTGGTACAAAACCATAACTACCAAAAATAGAGTGAGATAATTTATCAGGATGCCACAATTAATTGTCAATTAAATTGAGTTAATACATTGCTGTTGGTTTAACACAAAACTATATTATCAATAGCGACATTTTAATAAAGAGGGTATAACTTCCGAGGGAGATGCTAAATATGAATGTAACAACAATTTTTTAAAAGTATCGTCTCATCTTATAATGTTTAGCTGGGAGATTATTTCAGAACTTTGGTCCCCACTAGCCTCCTTGACTTTTTTTGTTGTTGTAAAGAAATATTCATTAGTTCTAACTTCTCTCTTCCTCAGTTCACAGCTACAAACTTGTGATGCATTAAGTTACATGGTGAAGAAATATTTACAGGAATGCCATTGAAAATTGTAATGCCATTGAAAATTGTAATGCCATTGAAAATTGTAATGCCATTGAAAATTGTAATGCCATTGAAAATTGTAATGCCATTGAAAATTGTAATGCCATTGAAAATTGTAATGCCATTGAAAATTGTAATGCCATTGAAAATTGTAATGCCATTGAAAATTGTAATGCCATTGAAAATTGTAATGCCATTGAAAATTGTAATGCCATTGAAAATTGTAATGCCATTGAAAATTGTAATGCCATTGAAAATTGTAATGCCATTGAAAATTGTAATGCCATTGAAAATTGTAATGCCATTGAAAATTGTAATGCCATTGAAAATTGTAATGCCATTGAAAATTGTAATGCCATTGAAAATTGTAATGCCATTGAAAATTGTAATGCCATTGAAAATTGTAATGCCATTAATACCATCCTTAATTACCCAACCCAACTCTTTTTTTTTTTTGAATAAATAACATTTACTTTTAATTCTCTTTTACTCACGGCTCACGGCTACAAACTTTCTACAAACTTTCTCTGTTTTTCTTTGAATTGAGTGAGAAACACAACCAAGTTAATCATGTTGATTCTAATCCTCATAGCTCTTCTCTCCACATTTCTCTCTCTGCCTTCCTCTGTTTCTTCTGTTGCTACAATCTCTGAGCTTGTGCTGATTGTTGATCCAAACGGTGGTGGCAACTTCACCACCTTCCAAAAAAGCCATTGATGCTGTCCCTGAATCAAGCCATTCAAAGACTCATCATACATTGCTGTTGGTTTTGCACAAAACTATAGTATCAATAACGACATTTTAATAAAGAGGGTATAACTTTAGAGGGAGATGCTAAAAATAATGTAATAACAATTTTTAAGGTATAGGCTCGTAGACTTATAATGTTTAGCTGGAGATTTTTTCATCATAAGTTTCATTGACTTTATAGGAACGAACACTTAAATGATCTGAAATATATATGTATTTAGAGGAATGTCATTGAAAATTGTGTGCATTAAGTTGATGCCATTAACACAATCTTTAATTAGCCAACCCAACTTTTTTCGTGAAGAAAAAACATTTACTTTTAACTTCTCTCTTCCTCACGGCTCTCAACTTGTGATAATTGTTGATCCGGACGGTGGTGGCAACTTCACCACTGTTCAGAGAGCCAATGAAACATTTCCGTTAAATGGAATAAGACAACAAAATCTTGATAAGGCATTAACATTAGCTATTATTTTGTTGTCTATGCAGTTGGTTTCATAGCTTACAACATCAACTTTAAAGTAAAGACATTAAGATCAATAATCAACATCAGCGTATATACATTTTGTTTTATCGGAGAAAGAATAATGCGCAACAACAAAAACTTGTATATTTGGTTGCACAATAGCTCTACAAATTGAAGGAAACCAAATCGTTTTTTTAATATTTAAATTCTATGGCGTACAAAAAATGGTCATGTTGAAATTGGAAAAGTGAGTCGATAAAAATATGTAAAAAAAAATCAAATCATATATATATATATATGAGTTGAAGGAGACTTTTCATCTTTATTCATCCTTATTTTTAACATAAATACATAATACATTTAAAAAAAAAACAAAGCTAGATGCTAGGATTAAAAGAGGAAGATCTCATATCTCAAAATCATTAAGTTAATTTGTGAGAATCACAATCATGGTCATAGTGAAAAACGTCGTTTCATATATTTTTCGTCTTCTTTTATCTTTGATTTATTTTCCACTACATTGCTATTATTAGTAGTGTGAAAACAAAATGAAAAACGAAGTACGAAATGCAAAACAGAGTTATTGAGTTTTCATGAAGGCAATATATGTGATGAATATTCCCGATGAATATATGATATATATCATTAGAGATAAATAACAAAAGCCAAATTCTTCAAGAGTTCCAAAACAATAAGTCAACAATATAATCATATAACCCATGTCTAAAACTTGAACTAAAAACATCAAAATAAGCAAAGCATAGACTAAACATCTAATTAAGCAAAGCACATAAGAAACCGTCATCTTCATCATCTTGATTCTCTTATTCTCTTAAAAGTTAATATTTTTAGTTAACTATATAGTATATACTAAAAACACATTTAGTTGTACTAAAAGTAGATAAGAATAATTAAACTTAATCACACCGAATCAGACCAACCGAATACCAGTCGCGTGGCTGGAGGGTAACACGCAGACCGCTGTTCATGTACAATGTGGTCGTGAGCTTGGGAACAATCGCTTGTTCTTCATCTGCGTATACGCAAACTTCTTCCCAACACAAAGCCTCGGACCTGCGTTTACTTGAACTGATCTCCACTCACAATTCTTCCTTCTTTGATTCATCTCTCTGGTTTGAAGTCTTCTCAATCTTTCCCCCAAACCGATTCTATTCTCCCCATCGAGTAGTGAATCTTAGCGCCTTTCTTTACCCTTGTCCCATCGTGCAACAGCTCGTCTTCTAAAGCTTGTTTCATCTCCATAGGCACAGAAGGGTAAAGCTTGTTTCATTTTTGAGGTTGCTAAAGTAAGGTTTGTAGGCTCTATCAAACCTACTTTGGCTCACAATCTACTACTCTATTCTGCATCCGACTCAAATAAATTCCTTATTGCCTCACGAAAACTCAAGTAAAATTGTTATAGCAGCTTTCTCGGTAAACGAACAAAACAAAAAATGCTTTCTTTTGGCTTCCAAATCAAACGATTTCATTCTATCTCAAAACAAACGATTTCACAACTGCTTGAACTACAAACTCAAATCATAGTCCATCGAGAATGAGAATTTCAAAACATAGTAAAAAGTTTCAGATTCAAAGCCAAGTTCTCGACGCACAATCTCTAAAATACGAGTAATTCCCTTGGCATATCTAATCGACCGTCCAAGAAACAAGGAATGATTGAACCAAAAACTATCTACAGGATAGAGTGTGTAGATTTTTGAAAGGACTTGAAAATGCTAAAGCTTTTTAGCCTCTAATTGTAAATCCTAGGCGGAATTCTCATAAGTAAACAAGAAGGAAAGCAGGCTAGAATATTCTATACTATCATAATCTAGCGATCCAGCATCTTTCCAAACTTCATGTCATCTTCTACTAATCTATATTCCAAAATCCAAATGCATCAAAACAAAGTTCAAGAATTCAAGAAAGGGTACTTACTACTACTCATTCAATGATATTCTCCGAGGTATTCACTAAACATATATGCAAGGCGTAGTTAGTTGCAATTAGCTGTTCACAAGACTAATGCGTGAAAAAATGTAAATTCTTCCTAAGGGGGCATTTGTGTTTACAAAACAACTACAAGATTTCAGTTTGTGAGGCTTGAAATCCTAACCTTTGACATGGACATCATAATGGTTGTCAATGTTCCAGAGTAGTTCAAGTCTTGTCACTAAAAATTACAGTAGCGCAACCCAGGAGTTTTGACATATGGCAATGAAACAAGCCATTTCCTTTGACATACCAAAAGCATCAAAACCGGTTTAGGCCACAATATAATCTCCCAATGTCAAGTTGTAAACGATGACTAGATGCAAAGCACTCTGGACTCAAGCAGCATAAAGAAGAGTGAACTGCAATTGAAACAACAATGTGAGAATTACAAGTCAACAAACAAATATTACTCCTTTCGATAATCAAGGCAAATGAGCCCTGCATATACGCACACGAAGATAATTCGGTAATTGAAACACTAAGGTTCTTGCAGTGGAGCGTAGGGTTAATTCTAGAAACCGAACCGAGCCAGAAAACCGAGTAGCTCAGAAGCAAAGCAAACACCAATGTATAATCAGCTAATTTCATTACCAATGTATCAGTTGAACAAGATCCAGTGACCGAAAAAACAAATTAATCGAGTAGGCAATAACAAAATCTAACCAGAACGGAAAGCTACCAATCGTGGGGCTTACCGGCGACTGCGAGGTATAGGTCTAAAACCATGCCAAAGAATCATCTCCGGCGGTCGGATCGATTTTTCCGTAACCGATCCCAAAACGACGTCGCTCGCGACTTTTAAAACTATTTTGAAGTCTCCGTAGTGTTTTTAAACCCGGACCGGATCGACAGTCGGACCGGATTCAACCGTCAACCAAATTGCTTATCGGTTTGTGAACCGAGTGATTCAAACGAACCGATTGATCCGGTTCAATAACCAGCGAACCGAACAAAATTGCTGACATTAATATTAACGCAAATAAACTTTTTTAGCTATAAAAGATTAAAAAATCATTATAATTAATATACAGTCAAACGGGTCGACCCAGTAACCAACGACCCGAACTAATTTTTGGTCCGACGTCCAATATTTTTTTTTAAAGAATTGGTTACAATGATTAAAAACTCAATAATCAACTTCTCATTTAAAAAAAAAAAAAAACTATCATCGCATTCGCAGGACAGCGACTAATAGATTCTTAAAAAAAAAAACTCAATTACCACTAAACATTTATAAACAAATATGACATTCTTGTACTTTTAGTTCAAGTTTTGTACAGTTTGATAATAATTTAGGCTTTTCTATGAGATTTTCTCAAACAAAGTTCAGAGCTTTTATTTATTTGAACGCAAATACGCTACAGAGTAAAAAAAAAGTGTGTGCTTTTATTTATTTTATTAGATTATAACAAAAAAAATAGATACTGAAATAAGATGAGTGTAAGAGCATCATGAGCTAAGCTATGCAAGACACCATCTCATATGAAGGACCATTTAAGAGAAAAGTTCTTAAATGCATAAATTACAAAACGATATAAATGTTTTGTTGAACCACTAATTATCGCAAACAGAATTATTTCATATGAAGTTAAAAAGAAAGAAAAAAATTCAGGGAATATAGTTGTGATCGATGAAAGTCGAAAGATAAAATATAATTGGGATAGAGTCTCTGTCAAAGAAAACTAAAATGGAATTAGTTGATGTCAAAAAGGCGAAAACGAGTATAGTCTGTAATTGTAGTGATCATTAACCATATCAAGTTTACGGTGAGACTGTAGTGATCCCTAGCATAGATACTTTTTATAACTACAAAACAACTAATTTGTAGAGGTGTTACTAGTTTGCAAGGCATTTTTCCAAATACCAAAAAAAAAAGACAAGGGTGACCAAATGAAATTATTTGTCTCCCGGTTTAATTTCGGTTTAGTTTAACGGTGAAAGCATCATGATCTCTCTTCCTCTTTCCCATTTCTTCAAACTTCACAAAAGCATTATAATTTTGTTCTTGGTCGTCTCTAACTTTAAACCATGTCCATCATAATCTTTTTCCTTGTTTTTTTTTCCTATCATAAACAAATATGAAATTCTTGTAATTTTATTTAAGTTTTGTATAGTTTGGTAACAATTTATGTTTTTATGAGATTTTCCCAAACAAAGTTAAAGCAAATACCCAACAGAATCAACAAAATTTGTGCATTTATTTATTTTATTACATTATAAGAAAAACAAAAAAAACAGAAACTAAAATAAGATGAGTGTTAAAAGCATCATGATTCATGAGCAAGACTATGCAAGACACCAAAAATTCTTAAATGCATAAACTCCAAAACCTTATAAATTGTTACAGTAATTATTATCGAAAATGGAAATAGTTCATATGAAGTGATAAAGAAAAAGAAAAAAAAAATTCAGGGAATGTTTTTCTTTGGGTAAGCAAGGATTAATTATGATCGATGACATCGAAAGAAAATATGAAATTGGGATAGAGTCCATGTCAAAGAACTAAAATGGAATAGTATTATGAAGCTCGTCTCCCTTCTTTTTCTTTTTTTTTTGACGAAGAGTTCTCCCTTCTTTCTCATCTTAAGTTCAAATCCTCTTTAACGTTTCTTCACACTTCACAAAACGTGATTTCTTCTTGATCATCTCTAAGTTTAAACCATGTCAATCATCCTCTTCTTCCTTGTATTTTTGTCCTTCATCGTTCCAACCCAATTGGTGGACTTCCATGGACACAATCACCACCATTTCTCTTCCGTTCGTTCTCCCAAGTGTGATCATATGTCAAGATTCCAAACCAAAGGTTTCTTGGTATTCAAGGTATCACTCCAAGGTTGTCGAAGCTTCACTAAAGTTGAAGATGCTGTCGATGCAATCCCTACTTCAACCCAAACCAAAAAAGCTCATCCTCATTGATTCTGGCATCTACAGGTTAGTTTCTCCAACTCAATCATCTTTTGTTTCTTAACAAGTTTGTTTTTCTTTAACAGAAAAAATTATGAGATTGATCTGTTTAGGGAAAGGGTCATTGTTCCTAAGAACAAGACCAACATCGTGATGCAAGGCATGTGTTACTTAAACACATCCATCGAGTGGAATAACACAGCCGCATCTTCCAACGGCACCTTCTCGAGCTTCTCTGTCGCTATACTTGGAGAGAAATTCACTGCCTTCGATATAAGCTTCAAGGTATGAATATAAATCATTCTTTATGTGGTTTGTTATTCTTTGCGTTAGTGAATTAGAAACTTCGTGTGTTGTCACTATGTTTAGTTCCATAGAAAACAAATATTTGACGTATTTTTGCCCCTTACCGTGACTTGTTGTTTTTATATTTTTGGTGTAAGAACACCGCTCCGGCACCAAGTGGTGTAGAAGGTAGACAAGCCTTGGCTCTAAAAGTTATAGGAGACATAGTCGCATTTTACGGATGTGGGTTCTACGGGCACCAAGACACGCTTCTAGACCAAGAAGGACGACATTACTACAAAGACTGTTTTATCAAAGGATTGATTGACTTCATTTTTGGTGATGCAAGATCGCTTTACCAGGTACACAAATGTCTTTTTTTAAATGTTTAACACATAAAGTTTTGCGTGTAGATTAACAATCTGAAAACAAAACAAACTTGCAGGATTGCACGATCAACTCGGTGGCAAAGGAAAACACAGTTGGGTGTATCACGGCAAATGGAAAGGAATTACAAACTGAGCGAACGGGATTTGCTTTCGTGAACTGTAAGATCAAAGGAACCGGGAAAGTGTGGCTAGGACGCGCGTGGAGACCCTATGCAACGGTTGTTTTCTCAAGAACATACATGTCCCGTGTTGTTTCGCTTGATGCGTGGAATGACATGGGAAATCACACCAGACAAAGGTTTGTCAACCAATGTAAATGAGTGAGAAAAGCAGTTCTTTCATTGTCTTATTTAAGTTTACTTTTCAGGACCGTTTATTACGGAGAACATCGTTGCTATGGACCGGGAGCGAATCACAGTAAAAGGGTTCCATACGCAAAGCAACTCACAGATGTGGAAGCTGCTCCCTTCACCAGCATCTCTTTCATTGATGGAGATCAATGGCTCTAGAGCATAGCAATTTGAGACTATTCCATACATGTTAATTTGTTCCTAGTTGAATGGTGTTAGAGCATGATCAATTGAGAAATTTAGAAAATGATCTTAGTTATTTTTTA
>OVAY01001644.1:0-26512 GCA_900406395.1 Kernera saxatilis | reverse complement strand
ATGACTTGTCTACTTGAGTATATATCAGGAACAAGGTCTGGACATGATCTCTGAGCAACCTCGGATCTTAAGAACACCAATGTTAGACTTAGCCATGTGATTTGAGTTTGGAACCTTTGCTAAAACTCTCAGCCACATCGACATGTTCTTGTTTTTTAGCATAAAAATCCCGCCTTTTTGTTGCACTTGAGGTCAAGAAGGAACTCTGTATAGATATTGTTTTGTTGTGTATTGCTGCATATTTATACAAGTAAGTTTCTCTCTTACATATATGAAACATGCTACTTTAATTTAATGAAAAAAACCATTGTCCTCTCTAGTGTTATTAAATATTGCAATATTTTTAATTTAAATATATCTTGAAACCTTCTGCACTAATTAGAGTCAAACCTACTATTATAGTCTTATTAACCTGATTTAGTCTTAAGGCTAAAGGCCACTTCAAAGCCACTACTCAATACTCATTCGTCTGAGACAGTTTTAGAGACGTAGCCAGATTCAGATTTTTTGAGATAGAGATACCGAGAGAGTGATCATCGTGAATAATAGACCTAGTAAGTTTTACTTCACATGTGGTCTTATTCATCAACGATTTTTGCTAAGAGTCATTAATTAATATGTGCTCTGATTCATATTTTTAACTTGTTAATTGCAGAACTTTGAAGACTTCGAGAATTTGCAATCGGTCGACTTTGAGTCTCAAAGACTTATTGATGTTCAAAATGCTAAAGCAGATCGAATTATTTCTGATGGATCAAATCCATAGGATGTTCGTAAAAGAAGGCTTATTCAACTTGAATATAGTGAGAATGATTCTGAAATAGAAATCACCCGTGAACCGAGACAGATAAATCATTTTGTTGTCGAAGTAAATGATGGTAAATGCAAATCATCTCAGGTTGATAAGAGGAACAAAAATATTTTTCACGCTACCCTTGATGATGGCAAGGGAAAGTGAATGATGGTGATGTTCGTCATATGATGATCAATGGAGAGGCTAAACTACAAGCACAGAAGATTGATCACTTTGTTTTCCGTGAGATGGTAGCAAAGTCTATTATCCAGCATGATCTGCCATTTGTCTATGTTGAGTACGAAAGAGTTAGAGCAGTTTGGAAATACTTGAATGCTGATTGTTAGGTTTATTAGTCGCAACACAACGTCAACAGATGTGTATCGGTTCTATGAGAATGAGACAGCTAGCTTAAAGAGTGAACTAGCTAATCTTCTTGGACGGATTACCTTTACCTCTAATTTGTGGTCAGCTATCACACATATAGGCTAAATTTTTCTCACAACACATTACATAGATAGAAACGGGAAGCTGAACAACAAAATTCTAACATTTTGTGTTATTCCACCACCACATTCATGTATGCATTTAGCAATGCAGCTTCTTGAGTCATGGAATGAATGGGGAGTTGAGAAAAATGTATTTTCCATCACATTAGACAATGCTACTAGCAATGATTCAATGCAAGATATTTTAAAATCTCAGCTTGTTTTGCGGAATGATTTGTTGTGTGGAGGGGAGTTTTTCATGTTAGATGTTCAGCTCACATACTTAATCTTATTGTGCAAGACGGGTTGAAAGTTATTGGCGATTCCTTGCATAAAATCAGAGAGAGTATCAAGTATGTTACAGCATCTGAATCTCGTGAGATACTGTTTGGAAAATATGTGGATACTGTGGGTTTAGAATTGAAGGTTGGTTTGTTTCTGGATGTGCAAACAAAATGAAATTCAACTTACACAATGCTTGAGAGGGCTATCAAGTACCGAGCTGCGTTTGGTTACCTTAAAAAGATTGATGAGAGAAACTACAAGTTCTTCCCTACTGAAGAAGAATGGAATCGAGCAAAACAGATTTGTGATTTTTTGGAGCCATTTGATGAAATCACTCGGCTTATGTCAGGTTCGACATATCCAACTTCTAACTTGTATTTCATGCAGGTTTGAAAAATCCAAAGTTGGCTGAAAGTGAATGAATCAAGCACATATGAAATTGTAAAAAAAAATGATTGAATCGATGAAGGATAAGTTTGATAAGTATTGGGAAGAAGTTAGTGATATTTTTACAATGGCTACCATCTTTGATCCACGGTTGAAGCTTACACTTGCATAATATTGTTTTGGAAAGCTTGATAGGAGTTCTTGTCCAGAAAAGATGGAACACTTGTGTTGTAAACTGCGTCTGCTTTTGAATCATATGAGTCAAAGCCAAAGTCCACATCACCATCTACACAGTCACGGGAATATGATCAACATAATGCAGATGATGGAGAACAAAAAGGGAGTTTTGCCAATTATGATGTAAGTACCTTTCTTATGGTATGTTGTGATTAAGTGACATACGATCTAATCGAGTTTAATTTCTTCTTCTTTTAGCTTTCAGGATTTCTTTACCTTTTTCAAGTCAAGTGTTGCTGTTAGTGGGAAGTCTTCTTTGCAAACATATCTTGAAGAACCCCCATTAGACATGATCAATTTTAAGAGTTTGGACATCCTGCAATATAGGAAAGATAACTCTCAAATATATGGTGAGCTATCTTTAATGGCTTGTGATCTGCTTAGTGTACCTATCACGAAAGTAGCATCAGAATCCTCTTTTAGCATTGGAGCTCGCGTTTTGAACAAGTACAGAAACCGGCTTCTTCTAAAAAACGTCAAAGCTCTAATATGTAGTCGCAATAGGTTAAGGGGATTTGCTCCATATGAAAATGATAAATGAATATTTATTATAACTTTTACATATATTTGATCATTACTTATTAAGTTATTAGGTTCACTAACTTATTTCAATCATATATGTAGAAGAAGAATTTGATGGTGAAGATGATTCATTGCCATCTTTCCAATCGATTGTTGATGGGGGCGATGAGATGAGGATGAAAGTTGAAGAAGTATCAAGTTTGGTGTGTTTGAACTTTATTATTTCTTGGTAGATGTTTGCCTTTGTTGCTTTCTCGGATTTTTGTTTGTGTTGTTTTCTCGATTTTATCTTCTCTTTCTTCTCAGATTGTTGGAATAATATTGCATCTCATATTATTGTTTTCGATATCTCTGATACTCTATTGCTATAAAATTCATATCAAAACATGTTTTACCAATGATGGAATTCAAATAATCATCGGTTTTGATGTGTAAACATATGATTACAATCTTTATGATGTTGTAAGGCCTTTGAAATTATCCTTTTGGCTAGTTACAAATATTGACCAATAATCCGAAACATTTTATTGGTTTGGCTCATATCTTTAACATTATTAAACACTCTTCCAGATTCCATTTAAACGTCATTGGATACTAAAATCTACAAACCAAAAGAAGCATAATGAAAGATCATCTCTTAATAGCAACGTCGTTTGATGTTGTTCCCCTGCTTTACAACCGAAGATGCTAGCTTTATGTAGTTTCAAGGAATTCAGATTCATTTTCAGTTTCTTCTCGTCCAAACAAACTAACGAATGAAATACAATAACCCGCGGGCCGGCCCGCTTACCCGTAAATATAGGCGGGTTGGATTTGGGCTTTTGATTTTAAACTGCAGCCCGCGACAGGCCGGCCTGCTAGATCCGCAAAAAAAAAATCCGCAATGGGTTGGGCTACTTGGACGGGGTTGGCCTGTCTGACATCCCTAACGGTTATCATATGAAATAAGATTGGTTTATTTGACTAAGTTATGAAAACGGTTTTTGGCTTAGAGATATATGGTTGGATAACACATAGGATGTCATCCCCAACCAAGAATTATATTGGATATAATTAGCAAGGTGTTGCTTACCTAAATAGCTAGACATTCAGGGGTGGAGCCAAAGTTCACTTGGATTATGGTGAATTATGGATCTTGGATCACTGTTGAGAATGTTCAAAATTTCTAAACATCATATTAACTTATGCTTTTCTTTTCGACAGTTATGTCAAACCCTCAAAGTTCCTATTCATTACAATATGTCCTTAAGAAGGACAAATTGAGTGGATCACCCCTCTTGAATATTTGGAAGATCTGGAGAAGAAGACATTTGAAGTTTCTTCTCCGGATATCTATGTTATAGAAGTAAATGTTACTACTTATGGGTTATACTCCTTGGGTATTGGATACCGGTTGTGGTGCTCACATTTTTGTGAATGTGCAAGGCCTAAATAGTAGTATAACCTTGGAGGAAGGCAAGTGGACCTATGTGTGGCTAATGGAGCAAAATTTGCAGCATTAGCTGTGGGAACATATCAGTTGTCTTTACCTTCGTAGGTTATCCTAAAGAGACCAAAGGTTATTACTTTTACTATCCCACAGAGAACAAAGTGTTTGTTGCTCGTAATGGTGTCTTTTTAGAAAGGGAGTTTCTGTCAGTGGGAGTACAGTACAACTCGAAGAAGTTTGAGACTTACAGAATTTTTTTTTATTCTACAAAAAGAACATCGATTGGATCTACGAAGAGTCGTAGAGCCTATACCTGTGGAACATGAGGTACGTAGGTCCGAAAGGAGCCGTCACGAGCCTAATAGATATGGGGATTGGGTGACGGATCATTATGATCTATTGATTATAGAAAATGATGAACCTACGACATACGAGGAAGCGATGATGGACCTCGATTCCGATAAATGGCTAGAAGTCGCAAAATCTGAAATGGAATCCATGTCAATAAAAAAAGTATGGACTTTGGTGGATTTGTTCACTTTGACCTTATCAAACATCAGCCATAAAATGTGATTATAAAGACATTGAGTGGGTGTATTATGAATTGTATAAGGAACATGGATGGAACAATATGGAAGTCGTCCCTCCTATATA
Organism: Kernera saxatilis; assembly: GCA_900406395.1. Lineage (NCBI taxonomy): Eukaryota > Viridiplantae > Streptophyta > Magnoliopsida > Brassicales > Brassicaceae > Kernera > Kernera saxatilis. The sequence continues at coordinate 21,717 of OVAY01001644.1, read as the reverse complement.
ACGGGAGATAAATATCTCTAGGCCTATCTAAGATTTGATACTGAAAAATGTATGGTCGTGCTCAAACAAGGTGAATGTCAATCGTTTGTTTGATCAGTATAAATCAGAGTTCGATAAACGTGATCTAGCATGATAAAGATGCCATTGTTTTATTGCCTTATGGTTAGATCGAGATATAGAGACAAAGTGATTATAGGAATAGATTATTCAAGTACTAGTGGAAGATTGCTGGAAATGTCCTAAAATCATTTGTACTTTACTCTAATAAAGTTGTAATGTCGAGGTTTTACAGTCATATGATATTAGGTGTTTATAATGTTTTACTAGAGACCACTTATAATCTATGAGTCTAAAAGCTTATTATGAATATCATATGATATTACAGGGTCAGACACCTAAGCAAATTGAATCGATATATAATTGGATCTAATAGCAATTAAACCAAGTGGGTTTAATAGATTTCGTTTCTATATGATATATATATATATATAATTAATTAATATATGTGTATAATTGTTAACGTGAATTGATAATTCATGTGAATATATATATATATTCTTAATTAGATGACTAATTACTCAGAATAAAACAAATTTCTTGTGATATTACTAGAGTAACACTTTGGAAAGAGTTCTTACTAGAATAACACATATTTATTGACTGAAGACAAATAAATCAATTTTGTTTGAAGTAATTACTAGTGTGCCATTTATAATTATTTTTCATCTAAAAATAACTAATTCAGATTTTATCATTAATAATTTTCCTTAACCCAATTATGTCACAAACTAATTAATCACTTTTTTTTTTAATGTGTCTATTCAATTTCTCCCAAAATCTTTTATTTTCCCCCATATCGCTCTTTTCTCTTCATCTTCCCAAAAACTTTCTTCCCCGACAGAGAGACCTAGGGTTTGGTTATCGTCTTCGACGGCGCCGTCTTTTGATTTCTTCTTCTCCGGCACCGTCTTCGTTATCCAGCGAGCTTGGGATGTAAAATTCTCTGGTGATTCTCAGAAATTAGTGTTTTCCACTTCCGAAAAATCGACTGTTCATCTTCCCGAGTCTTCTTCCCCGAGTCCTTTCGTATTCCTTCGATTTCGTCTTCTCCGGCGCTGTCTTTGTTATCCAGCGAGCCTGGGTTGTAAGTTTCTCCAGTGATTCTCATAAATCAGTGTTTTCTACTTCCAGGACATTAACTGTTCATCTTCTATTTCGTTTCTCCGGTGATTCTCATAATTGACACACAGAAAGGAATGTCCTGAAAGTTATTGCCGTTTCTTCTAGTCTTCCTCCATTCGTCTTAATCTCAGTAAATCGCAGATCTTATCTGTTTCGGTAGGGAATTGAAACCGAGGATCAATACTGCTCTGATCATTCCAAAACATGGTAAGAACTTGAATGTCCCTCTTATCTACCTGAATCAGAAAGCGGTTTAGTATTTTGAGTTATATTATTAAAGTTATGGTTGTTTCCTCAGACTTGTTATCTGCAGCGCCAATCTGTGACCAGTCGAAGGAGAATTCGTATTCAGAGCTCGTTACAGATCATATGAAGCCGAATTTTGGTAAGGCAATTCATAACCCTTTTAGTTGGGTCTCTGTAAAATATCTCTATCATATCTGTCTTATTTTGGGAGTTATGATACCTTTACCGGGACTGTTCTGCACAGCGCGCATATCGGACAACTCCAGCGAGATAAGGTGTTTGGACATGCAAATCCATCTGGATCATGACGAAACTTTGCAGAGGCTTTCAGGATGCGTAAATCTAGCTCTCGGTAGTAAGAAAACCGATTTGAGCTTCAACAACATAAGAAGTCGTGCTGTTAAAGAGGTGACAGTGAATCTGTCCAAAAGTGGCTAAGGTGAGGAACGAGTTCATGTTTTCTTCATATACTAATATATCTAGTTAATTACTTAGTCTAGGGTTAAACCAAGTGTACCTGCGAGTTACATATATGATGAGTAACCGTATTTGTTTGTTGATTGTATTATTATTTATAAGTATATAAATATATTTTTAATACCAAGTATAAAGAAAAGAACTAGTATATTAGGGATAGATATTAAAATGAATATTTTGTTGTGTGTTGCGTGATCTGTGAGATCCAAGTTATTTTGTGATAATTAATTGGTTGAGTGAGGAATTAGTGTGCCAAGGGCACGGAGAGCCATGCAAGGAGGTATCCTTGTAGTTGTGTGGTGGTCCATTGGGGCGGAATGCTGATAGGCCAAGATGGCTGACGAGCCCAGTTGCGCTAGGATGAAGTGTGTGATGGCACGAGGGATCCAGGAAAGTGCATGGATGAAGTGCTAAGGTACGAGGTATCCAAATGATCAAGTTAGTGCAGGGAAGAAGTGCTTCGACACGAGGGATCCTGTATGCACGAGGATGGCGTGTGACGGCACGTGGAATCCTGGCCGCTTTACTTGGCGGTGGTTTATGGGACATAGTTCCATTTGTTTGGTGTTTGTGTGTCTTTGACATGTCATTGCTGCTTGTCTTAGGTTTAGACTTTGTGATTGTCTGGGTGTGTTCGTGTATGGAGAATTCTTGGGTCTCTAAGGCTCATTCTCACTGGGTAATCCAAATTACTCATCCCTCCTCTTCCCTTTGTCTTGCAGGTTAAGAGTTGCGGTTCAAGTGGTGAGTTCGTTGGTGGATTTTATTAATGGAAACGTTTTCAAAGTTGTTTTAAGATTGAATTTTTGAAGTTAAGTTTAAGAATGATTTATGATAAAATAATTATGTTAAGACGATTTCTGGGACTTAGTAAACGCATTGGGCTTGCAAGTGGTTTCTTGTGTGGCAAGTCAATGCGGGTGGCATTCCGTCTCGGTGAAGTGAGAGGCGGGTGTTACAATTAATTGTAACATCCCGGGAGAGGTTAAAAGAATTGATTTGGCTACCTATGTCACCAAAGTGCACTTATCTTTTCCGTCACACATCCTGACAGAACTCCAGAGTTAAGCGTGGTTGAGCTGGAGCGATTTAAGGATGGGTGACTTATCGGGAAGTCATTTCCGGTACCGTGCGAGTGAGGACAAAGCACGGGAAAAGATCGCGTGGTGATTGCAGGGACAGTAAATCATGATTTTTTAGCCTCTCGGTTAACCTTCTGACCGTCGGACAGGGGAAGACCGGCCCATGGGCCTAGTGAGAGGACATGGAGGCCCACTAGTAGGGGCAGTCGGAGCGTTATAATTTGTGTAAATAGTGACAGAGAAAAGCGAAATTGGTTGTTCTTGATGACAAATTTGTTACTTTACTCATTCGGTACTTTAACTGCAACCGTTTATGAAAATAGCGACCTAAAAATATGTACTGAATATGGGGATACAATCATATTTTGAATTTGGCGCGTATATATATGAGTATAGTGACAGATTTGGTTGTTGTTCATGACAAATTTGTTTGGCATAAAAGTAACAGTAGCGACAAGTTTTTTATAATCGGTGATAGATTATTTTGGGTATATATTTACTATATCGACAGTTTTGTTAACAGTTACAAAAGACTTATTTGAATATTCTTTTTTGCTAGACATGGCTTCATCAAGTAGAAAGAATAAGTATCCTTCTCGACTTTACGAAGAGGGGAAAGCACCAATTCAAAACAAAAGTATGAATTACAACTGTCATTTAGCGAATTTACAGATGGTAGAAGAAGAAGTTGGAAAAGATGTTTGGGCAGCTTTGAAGAATCCAAACATCTTTGAAGAATTCATCTGTTGGAGTTATTCTAAAGCTTAGAAAAGCCGAATACGTATGGGCTCCTAAGGTTGTCCATTATGTCCTCACACATCAGTTGGCAAATAATAGGAATCATGAGTTGTGGTCTTTGATTGATGATCGACCAATTAAGTTATCTTTGTATGAATTTGCAGAGATTACGTGTCTGAATTGTGATCCATTTGACGACGGAGAGGATGGGATGTTGACCATAAGGAGTTTTGGGGAGAAATGAATGTTTCCACAGGGGATTGACCGTGCATGAATGAGTTAGAAATGGCGTTGACAAGGTGCAGAAATTGGAGCTTTGAGAAGAGGAGAATGATTGAATGATTATGTATTATGTCGATAGGGATCTATGGCATTTCTCCTGCTAGTAGGATTCCTCTTGCTTGTGCAAAAAGAGTGCTTTACCCAGAGATATTTGATCTGTATCCGTGGGGTCGGGTGGGATTTTCTAGTATGATAAAATCACTTAAAGTGGTCACTTATGAAGGAAAGAAAACGTACATAGTACAGGGATGTGTTCATGCTTTGCTCATATGGGTATATGAGTTAATTCCTGGTATAGGAGAGCGTTATGGGAATATAAAAGAAGGAAATGAGGTTCCTCTTATTTCGTGGAGTGGATCCCATAAGTGTTTTAAGTTTGAAGACTTCTTTTTAGAGGAGAAGAAGTCTCATAATGAGTTATGAATATTGTAATTTGCATAATTTTGTTTTTAACGTATGTTAGTAATGTTTAATTCGTTTATTTGTTTTATTCTCAGGTGCATGTAAGACATTTAATTTTAAAGCCAGAAGAAGATATATATCTACAGTGGGCTGATGACGATAGTGATGAAGATTTGGACGTCTTGATCAAAGATATCATTCATTATCGTCTAGATGAAAAGGCTTGGGATGCATCTGTCGTCAAAGCTCCGTTGAGTTAGACAAACAAACTAAAACTAGATCATACGGGCATTGCTCCGTTGAAGAAGGACTTTGTTGAATACCATCGACCTGAGCAGAGTACGAAGAAGATGGATCAATCTCTTGGCAGAGAAGAAATTCATACGGTCAGTATAAATGGTAGTTTAAGTTTTTTTAGAATGGACTAGTTTCTAAATTATTCTTGTGTCTGATGTCATGTTGAAATGTTTGTAGCCGACTGGTGATATCAGTGGCGAAAAATTGCAGGCTTATCACGGAGAAATGACAATTGTTGGTTTTGTTGAAATGGTTAAATCACTAAATAAAAAAGTGGATAAAATAGACACAAACATTGCTAACAAGTTGATGGCTGGTCTGGAAGCTTCTAGTGATGCAAAAATTGATGTCAAATTAACTTCTGCAGAAAAAACACTTGGTAACAAGATCGCGACACTAGAAGAAGATGTGAAATATCTGAAAGAACGACTTGAGCTTGGTAATACCAAGAAAGGTGCCAACTCCAACACATATGTGGATGATGAAGCAACCAGTAAAGCTATGGCATGATAAGACTACTTATGCTGTCATGTTATTATGTTTGTACTCTACTTTGGTTTATTTATTTCTTTATGTGCTTTGTTAACATCTGTTATGTTATTAGCCGCCTGTAGCCTGGTTGTTCAGACATTTCTATTAACTTGTATTGTGTTGTATGTGACGACCAACTTTTGCTTGCCTATTATGTGTTATGACAGATATATGAATTCTATTATGGCAGATTTATCTAGTTTAGTATATGTTATGATAGATTTTATATTATGCCAGATATATTTATTTTTCGTTTGTGTTATGACAGATCTGTGAATTATATTATGGCAGATTTATATTTTGGTGTACGACAGATTTACTTTTGTGTTTACGACAGATTTATATGTTATTTGATTTAAAATTATCATATATACATTCTTGGATGGTACAAACGAAGGCTACATCGCAGGTTGATTTACCCATTAGATGCGTTGTTAAAAATGTGAACAAGGTAGCCAAAAAGGCTGTAGATAAGGTACAAAAGAAGCAGAGTGCTAAAGACGCCAAGGTAGTCGAGAAACAAGTACTCAACCGTGTGACGAAAGTAGATACACAACAGAAGAAGGTAGTTAATTTAACTGATTCAGTGGAAACATGGTCTGGCTCCATACAACGAGAGAGAAATAACCTACTAGGCAAAGCTATAGATGCCATTCAGAGTGGCTTACAGGGTTTGGATTGCAATAAACGCCTCTACGAAGACGCCAACCACAATTGGCGCCAAGTCAAATATGGCCCTTCATAGGGAATTCAACCGTGAAGCGAATCATCAATGGTGTAACTCCGTCACTCGCATCATACAACACGATTTGGAAAGTTGCTCAATCTAAGTTGGATAAATTCATGGATTTTATTAAGCGTGATGAGTATGCTGCATCTACATTTACTTTGATTAAAACACTTGTTTATCCGTAATTTATTTTCTGTTAAGCTAAAACTTTAATTGTTTTTTCTTGTTTCAGAGATGAACCTCTTGGAACATGGGATTCAGGTGTCGAATTTTACATGATTATTATAACTCCAAGCGAACAGTGGAAAGATAATAAGTATGAGTGGTTAGGTTACGCGGTAAGTATTTTTAGCAATAGAAAAATGTTTATCGACAGACTATTGTTTATTACGACAATGTGTTTATTTTTGGCACCAAATGTGTTCCGCGATGAATATGTTTCACAAAAGATCTATGCGTAATCCATCCCCCTTTTATTCTTCACGAATTCCATTCTTAGACCAGTGGTTCGTCAGTATGTGGGTTAAGAATTACCAGACGTTTAATCCAAAGTTTTGGATTATCCTAGATTATTATGTAGACATGTTCAATGGTCGATATCATGTTGATGCGGTGACGAACAAGAAGTGGCTTATTGATGTCGATCACATGTATTTGTGCCATTTGGTAAATAACAATCATTGGGTAGCTCTAGATGTTGACTTGGTGAAGGAGAAGATTCACGTCTGCGATAGCATACTGTATTTGGTAAAGGATCACATAGATATGCTTGAGGAGTGTAGGCCATTCACTAGAATGATCCCTGCAATGTTCAATGTCTTGGTTCCTAGTACTATTCAGAAGCAGAGCGATAAACAATTCAAGATGTATATATTGAGAAACGTCCCACAGAATGAGAACCCGTGCGATTGCGGTGTATACGCTATAAAGTATATTGAGTGTCTCGCCATCGGTAGTACATTTGAGGGATTATGTGACAGAAACATGCTATTACTTAGGCAAAGGTTGGCGGCCGAGATATTTGACGAGCTTGCATAACCTTCAATGGTGATGTCTAACCCATTACCTCTTGGTGAAGAAATAGAATGTATCCCACTGGTTAATGCTTCGCAAAAGTAGTCAGAAGACATTCTTGTTGTGAGCTCCTCTTGGTTTCCAACGTACGACATTAACATTTTGATTTCAGATGTGGTTATGATTCACTGAGCTGGTTATTTAATTTTTGGCTTCGTACTCATTGTCTCATTTTGGCTTCGTACTCATTGTTTCATTTTGATTTCGGATGTGGTTATGATTAACTGAGCTGGTTGTGTTGCTTCGTAGTCTTGGTGACAGATTTATCAATGAAGAGTTATGTTTTTTAGAGCTTGTTGGTGACAGAATTGTTGTCTGGCTTCGTAGTCTTAGTGACATATATATTAATCATAATAACAGTTGAAACTACGACGTTTTAGCATGCAAATGTAAATGTACCTCGTCTGTAAAGTCATCATGACATAAAAAGTCAGCGAATTAAGGTTTCTTTCCATATCGTCGCGCAGCCACCACAACTCCACGTCACAGTAGTCGTTGCACAGCCACCACCACTCCACCTTCTCATTCGGCGTTAGGACAAGGACTTAGGGTTTCTTTCAATTGCCACCACAACTCCAACTTCTCATCCATCGTTCTTCATTCATTGGAAGGGATTCGATCTTCCCTGGTTTTCTATTTTCGCTTTCCCTAACAAAATGAACAAATTAAAGAGTATCATATTGATATATATTTTCAGATCGAATATCTCTATCAATGGATTTGGGAAGAGGAATACCTAGAAAGTGCCCATGTGGAGCAATCACAATTGGATTGATGGCGAAAACGAAAGATAACCTTGGGAAAAAAATTTATCGATGTGCTTTATATTCGGGACCGAATCACGTTTTCAAGTGGTTCGTCGAAGCTCATGACGAAGAATTAGAAATTATATCAAACCAACAGTCAATGATTGTTCAAGAGTTGGCTACCATAAAGGAGGAACTTCTGGATTTGAAGAAGGACATATCCGATATAATTTCAGTGATTGAAGCTATCAGGTACAAGTGGTGACGATTTTCGTAGTACCAGATTTTTTATAAAATTGTCGCGTTGTAGCAAACTTTTTATTAACATTGTATCTTAGTAGCAGACTTGTAGACTTGTAAACGTTGAGTCGAACTAACAGATTTTTTAAAATTATGACGTAGCAAACTTATATATGATATGTGAAAACTTTAAATGAATCACGAGTATCTGCCAATATCGAAAACATTACAAAGAAACAAACAATGTCATAACACTCAATTATTGAAATTCAGACACTTGACCAATTACAAACAATACTTCAATTAAACTGGACCCAACACATGTCTTGCGGATGTGCCCGAGTTGCCCACATCTAGAGCATGTGTGTTGTTTTCTTGGCCGTTTTTTTTCAGCCGCTTTTTCCAACACCAATTTAATTGTAAAATTCTTAGGTCTTACAGGTGGTTGCCGAACCAAGGGACGTAAACACATTTTTGAGGAGACAGATTCTGGTAAAGGGAAAGCAACATCTCGGGGCATTACCGCAGTGGAGTAGGCATTATACAAATAACTATTATGGTAATAGGGATGACAGAGTGAGATGCAGGATGTTTTTCACGCCTCCGCTGCTCCAATTGCGTGCACACAAGGTAACTTCTCCAAATCAAATCTACGACATGAACATTTTTTGTTTGTCAAATTCGCAACATGCAAATATGATCCACTTGTAACCTGAAGTTGGTGTGCATCTATCGCTTGAACCATAAGAAGCTTAGAATATGATATACGTGCCTGATAATAAGAACAAAAGTTTGGCATTATATTTGTTGCACATAAGGATATTAACAGTATATATGAAGCATTTGTACCTCCAAAAATATATCTACTAATCGGGTAAGAGTCGTTTTGGTTAACCTTGCATCGTTACTCCGCTCTGAAAACCATCTCGTCATCATTAATCTCACAGCATCTAAGAGTCTTACAATTGGCAAACTCCTTGCTTCTGAAAGCACTCTATTTATCGATTCCGCTATGTTTGTAGTAGTCAGGTTGTACCTATCGCCTTGTAAATGAACACGTGTCCATAGTCGAACGTCAGGTCTTTGCAAATATGCATGTAATGCTAGATTCAACGCTTGTACCTCCTCAAATATGGACTGGAACTCTACAATCCTATAGGGATTTGCTGCTTTTTTAACCAAACCAAACGATTCACGGCCTTTAAATCGTACCAGTATATTCTTATAAAGATGATACGTGCAAATTATGCGTGTAGCCAGTGGATAAACCTTTCCAATTGCGTTACCGATCGCCTTGTGTCTATCATAAATAATTGCGAGTCCTCCGTAATATGGTATCACACAACTGAGTTGCCTGAATAACTACTACCATGATTCATCATTTTCATTTTCAGTATAAGAAGAGTGCCTTTATATTTTCTCTGAAGGAAAGTACCATCAACAACAATAACTTTACTCATGAAGGGAAATCCATTCATGCTAGCACCGAATGCAAAAAAAAGATACTTGAATATGTTATTCTCATCAAATTCCAGACGCGTGAGTGTTCCAGGATTAGCCCTTCTTATCATATGTAGGTAAACATGTAAGTCTTCATACCCCCACTCTGCAGAACCGCTGATCATATTTCGTGCCTCCAAAAGTGTACAAGTTATGAACAAGTAATTTGAAAAGTCTGTCAGTAAGATAAAATAATCTGTCAAACAAAGTTTGTCATTTTATAGTATCTGTCATACGTTACCTTTATTCCAAATCTCATGTTCATTGCCTCAGCAACATGCCTAGGTTTCACTGTTTTTCCAACACCACCAACGAAATCCTTGTATAACGCTCCAAGTATGTTTGGTGTTGCTTTTCGGGTATGGGAAGAACGCACTGTAACTGAACATGTATGTTGGGAATCATAAATACAAACAAAAAAATAGATAGAATCTCCAATTAGTGTAGCTCTGACTTTCCAAGAACAGTCTTTCACCCAACAATTGAAAGTGTATAACTTAGTCGTTGATCTGTCAACATCAAAATAAAAATAATGTATAACAAATAAAATATTCAGTCTCGTCTCTAACGCTTCTTTCGTGTCATATTCTTGTCCAACAGCTAGATTTAATGAAGTTGATTCTAGATTTACATATGCCTCAACTCTCTTTTCTTTATTTCTCTTCGTTTCAGTTGACGAACACCTATTCCTTTTCTTATGAGGTAATGTTGGCGTCTGATCCTCTTCGTCATCTTGCCTTCCGTACACACTAAAATCTTCATCTCCAGAGTTCGCTCCATCCGAATCTTCACAATAATCAAATCTGGATTCATCATCCTCTTCGTCTACATTTTCGTCACATGTAGAGACGACTTCGACGCTCGCTTCCTTCAAATCTATGTAATCACCTTCAACTTTCGCACACTTGGTCTTTCTCTTACAGTCAACAAAATCATCATCTGATTCCTTCGAAAGACTAGTAGATTTCTTCTTGACTTTCTCCTTAAACTCGACACAAAGACGAATTGACTCTGCTTTAGACTGCACCAAAAACCCATAGAATTGTCTAGCGTTTCCTAGCTTTACCGGAGGTGTGTCTTGCGGCAATTTCAACAAGACCTTTTTGGAAAACATGTAACTCAGTTCCACCTCATATACACTCTTATCCAGATTTTTGTTTTGTATATGTTGTTTTGTGAATTTCTGTTTATGTTAATAAATTGAATGTTCTTTCTATTAGAAAATAAAAGTATGTTTCATTTTTGTATTTTGATCATTTTAACCCTAAACCGTCAAAAATGGTCGGAAATTTCCCACGGATTTCCAACGGAGAGTACAGTCCGTCGGAAATCCGTGGGAAATTTTCGACCTATTTTCGACGAATTATAACACGTGTTGAAAACATATAAATCATTATGATTTGGCAATATAGAAACATGGCTTATATACAAGTCCTCGGAAATCCGTCGAAAATTTCCGACGGATATTATTTATTTAGTAATTGAATTCTAATACATTACTAGACATAACACTTAACATTGTATATAGAATATATAAAGAAATATTCAATAGATGCATAAATAATACATTAAGTGTTTCACATTGATATAGAATTCAGCTACACATTATCCTTATACAACATAACTACTTTGAATCTGATGAATAGTCAGACGCCACTGGTTCAAAATCTTCTTCAAATTCTCCATGATCTTCCTCTGAATCCTCAAAAACTTTAGTATCTTCATAATTAGTAAAGTCAAACACAAGATCCACTTCAAGCAAATGCTCAATCGATCATAAGGAACCAATAGAGGTTTGCTAGGGAGGATCGTTGTCAGAAATTCTAAGTACTATACCCCTCAGATTTACCTGAGTAACTCTGATCCAAGGGTCGTTCTTGTTCTTCACCCAAAGATAACGAAGGTAGCAAACTTGGTTTGCTTGTGATGCAAGGACGAGTGGATCGTATTTCTGGAGTCCCCTTCTCAAATGAACTGATGTAACATCAAATGCGTCATGACGAACTTCAGTTCCTAAGAATGGGTTGTACCAATCGCAGTAAAATGCAATGCACCTTAGGTCGAGCATTCCTGGGTAATGAACCTCTAATATCTCCCGTAAAACACCGTAGTAAACCAGATCAATAGATTGTGCAAAAATCTCGTAGTTTACAGTTGATCTTGTATTGCCTTCTTGATAAACCATAAATGCGATCCACGTGTGCAATACATAGGATATGAACATGCACTAAATCGTGGATCCGTTGATCAACTCTTCTAACCACGTTGGAAATGAGTTACCTTCACTCGCCACGGTCCCGACTTGTACAAATTAATTAAAATATAAATTAAAATAATAAATATCTACATAACAATTTTATTTAATTGTGAGACTTATGTAAAATTGAAGCCACCGCGTAAATTCACTCTATTTTAGCTCAAAGATTTGCTCCTCTGTATATTGCGGGTACTCCAACCAAAATTGCACCAAGTAAATCCTATGAATGAGGAATATTGAAAGCTTAAATTTAATTCATTTAGTTCATCAGTTAAAATTTCAAACATCTCAAAGATTTGTACCTCTCATACTCTTCTAATTCGTCACAGTTTATTTTCTTGCATTTTCCGCTAAGTCGGCTGACTTGTGCGAAGCTGTTAGGGACCTCCACTGGATAAAATGGTATTTCGCCACTATCATCGTGTCGACTAGGTCTTCGACTCTTTTTCTGAATTTGTGGTCCAAAGTAGTATCCGGCAAAGTTTGAAGTTTCTTCATTGATTCTCTGTGCAACAATAGAACTCTAGACTATGCTAAAAAAATTTTATTTTTTTTCTTCAAATGAAACATATACTGCTCGAAATGATACATCAATCGACATTGGAATGGGCTACCAAGGGCTGCTTCTCGAAGAAGATGAACCGGTAGATGTTCTATAGCATCAAAGAAAGACGGTGGGATAATCTTTTCAAGATTACAAAGGATAACATGTATATTCTCTTCCAGATAAAAAGTGCTTCCATACTCCTATCACTGATCATGATTTACGATTACAACATTGAGGACATGGACATAACATTTTACCAGTTTGCAAAGTTTTTTCTTGATTTCTCGCAAAGTCCATGAATTGCTTAAGATATATTGCAAACTCTTCTGTAAGGCATCATGTCGTTGGATCCTGTTGATCTTGGTCCATCTATGATCGAAAATAATTAGTGACATTTGATGTAGACATTTTGTTTGAGTTTGATTTGGTTGTAGTGGATGAGGGGTGGTGGTATTTATAACATGGATTAAGGCAGTTTCCCACAGATTTTCGACGACATTCCCATGGAATTCAAATGTCTATAAACTATTATAAAAACGGCTATATTTCCATCGAAAATCTGTCGCAATTACACTCCATCAGAAATCCGACGCTATTCAGTTCCATCGGAAATCCGTCAAGGTTTTCCCAAAAGGAGGTAGGTCAAGGTTTTTGCCTTGAGCCTAGCTTGCCTTTTTTACATTGTTTTCTTGGAGAGGTTTCATCGGTGTGGTATCATTCCTCTATTTCTTTATGTTCCTGATGAAACCGTGTTGTTGTTGGTGGAGCTCATTTTAGGTCTCTCTGTAGAGTTCATGTCCTTTTCGCCATTCTTGTCTTTTGGCTTAGTTCTGATATCGACATGTTTTTTAAAAAAATTTTTGGGAGCGTTTCGGTTCAGCGTTTCAAATTTTAATTCTTATAGCTCATGAACTGTTCTTCCAGTTATCCTTCTTGTTGGCCTAGATGGTTAGTTTTAGTTATCGACTGTTGTTTTAGTCTCTTCGTTTTTAAAGTTTCGTTTCCCTTTTTTGGACTTTTGGCTTCGTGGAGTTGTAGTTTGTCTGCGGTTGTTGTAGTTCTTCTGTTGAATTTTACTTTTGAATTAATAATACTCCAGATGACAAAAAAAAATTGTATATTTCTAATGCGTTTAAAAGTGAGGAGAAAAAAACCCTCCGAAATGAATTGTCATTTTATACATGAGTAGAAATGGATCCCACTGAAAGCCTATTCTGCATGTACATAAACGTATTACGTTGCCACATACACGTTATTAAATTTATTATTATTATTTGTTTGTTATTTTTTATTTATACACGTTATTCTTTTTTTTTCTAAAACTTTTTTTTTTAAAGGTTTTTCAAAGAGCTTTTTTTTTTAATAAAATCGGTCACGTTGGTTTTCTGTTTTTGTTTAAATATAATAAACTGTTGTGAATTATGATCTAATAATTGATCTTTGTGAAGGTAATATAAAATAGAGAATTTCTAGAAACATATGATCCCAAACTTTCTTTATTAATTTTTTGTACTATCTTTCACAACTTTCTTAATCTCTCTTATTTTTCTCTCTACAACTCTCTTACATCTCTTCTTCTTTGCTCTTATCATATTTTCTCCTCTTGTACAACCTCCTTAAATACTAGGAAGAGGTGAGCTAGAGAGATGACACATCATCTACATGTGTCAACATGATAATGAGATAAGTGTGAAGAGGGAGAGGAGGATAAGTGGCAAAAGGAGAAAGGGATTAGTGTCCTAAGTGGATGAGAAAATGACACTTGTTTGGGACACTTGTTGGTGATGGATAATAACACATTTCATAACACTCCCCCTTGATTATCTATTATCTCTATCACCATTAGTATCTCTTATATCGTAGCTTGTACTGTCTCATTAAAACTTTGTCATAGAAAAACCCATTGGGACAAAAACCATGAAAAGAGAAAAAGAGTGAAGTGACGCTAACTCCCCCTCGAATAAACAAGCCTTGTCTTCTTCATGGATCTTGTAGATAATTCATCTTGATCATTCTCTTTGTTTGTCTTGATCTTATCAATGTATGACAAAACTTTGGAAGAGTGATAGACCTTTATAACATTCCTCATGGATGTCTATCTTTTACGTGTTCTTTGCTGTCTTGTTAAAAACCTTACCATGGAAAAACCCAATGGGACAAAAATCACGGCAAGGGAAAAAAAGTGCAGCCACGCGTATCGTCATATATTTCCCCTGGAAATATCATATTTAAAAGATGCATTTTGATCATATACACAATCTTTTTGGGAGATTTATAAATAGATTTTTATTGAACAAACTCCTACGGTCGTCATATACTTTTTCGAATCATTGGAATTTCATTTCATAGTATTCGAGTTATTCATACCCTTTAAAGCACATTGTATACATCAATGCTTTCTACACTTTGGTACTTGAGGACCAAGTAGCATTTCTTTAAAAATGCTTCAAAATAATATCATTTCAGGATCTTTCAAGATAGCATCTCTTTCACTAGATGTTCTTTAATCCCATTTTATTACTCGCAATAACTCTTCAGGAGTTTTGATGATCATCATTCTTTATTTCGATCGAGTAGTGTTTCCGGGAACATAATTTTGATATCCTTAATCCTTCATAAATTATATTCTTCAATAAAAATGTTATGTAATCATGAGGTACAAGTCAAGTCATTCTTGTACTGCCAGACATATCAAATGTCTTTAAATCATTGCATCCATAATATTTTCCAATGACCTTTTGTAATAAGCCGTTTTGCTTTACATATTGCAAGGTCATTTTTCCCATTCTTTTCTGGGATAATATATACCTTTTGGATGTATGGACTACCGGTCCAAAAATTTTTCGTCTTTCAAACGAGCTTAATATAGACTTGATTGCCTCTTACGTTTTGGCCAATAATTATCTCTCTACACTCATCGACAGAGCGGAGATTTATGATCCTCATTAATCATATTGCGCGCTATATCATTTGTATTGTCGATAATTGGTTTGCTTTGGTTCCACCTTTTTCCGTAATGGTTAATCGAGATCTCTTTATCATTATCATTGACTTTATTCAGGTACCTAATAATACTATAAACCATATCAACCATCTCTTCATGAGATTAATCCTCTTTTCAACAATTATATATAGCCTTGGGATTTTTACCCGAACCGATCGACCTGAACCGAACAGAACCGGGATTTGGTTCGATCGGTTCGGGTAAGATTTTTACAGTAAAACCGATCAGCAAGAATTTTAATTATGTTTGGGTAGCTTCGCGGTTCGGGTCGGTTCGCTATAACCGAACGGTTATCCGACAAATTAAGCAAAACCATACCCTAACCATTTAGGATCGTGATTCATTTCTCCTTTTTCACTCTCTCTCTCTCATTTCTCGCCGACACTCTCGACTAAAGACGACGAGAAAAATCTCTAACCTCACCATAAATTCTTAAGCATTTCTCTCAGATTCTTCATTCCTTAGCTGCGTTCTTCCATTTGAATAGGGATGTCAGTTCGATTTGGTTACGAAGATTCCATTCTAATGCTTAAAATCCTCTAAGTTATTCTATCTCTTACTCTCTCTTCCGAAGCTGTAAGATTTAGGGGTTTTGGGTTGTGAGAAATCTCTGAACTTGTGTGATTTAGTAGTTGTTTTGTTCTTATATGTGTCTTATGGATTGATCTGATTCGTGGGTACATGCAGATGGGTTGTGAGTAGGTCTTTATATCTTTGTCAAATGTGATATTGCTTTGATATTAGTCTAGAAAACTCTGAACTGTTGGGATATGTTGGTTTCTATATGGTTCGTGCTTCTTATTTAAGTTCTCCGTCGAAAAATGCAAATTGGTTTGGTCCACTTCGTGTCTGTTTCTTAAATTTTGTAAACAATATTCTCATATTTGTAAGTTTAACTTGGATTATGTATTGATTTTGAAACCTGCTATTAGAAACAAAGGTCAGTGGTCTTTTTATACATTATTATCTAATATGTTTCTCTTAATTTTGTAATTGTTTGTGGAAAATTTTGTCTATATTTATTCTAATTCTTCTCAAGACAACAATGACGAGATGCTTGATGAGGAGATTGGAAGAGAGGAAGGTGGAGCAGCTTCAGAGACTGCAAAGAAAAGGGCAGCAACAGAGAGATCAAGTTCTAGTCTTCCACTCAAATCGAAGAGAAAGCAGGGACATAGAGCGGATGTATGGAAGTTTTTCATACAAAAGGAAGAAGATCTTACAGTATGCAATTGTCGATATTGTGGAACGGAGATTGGGTGTGATACAAAGAAAACCGGAACCAGTCCAATGAGAAATCACATCCAAAGGTGTAAGTTGTACAAAGCTTTTGTAGATAGTGGTAGTCAGAAAGTTATGGTTGGTGATAGTGGTGGTCAAGTAACAGCTGTTAAGCATGATAAATTGTTTTTTAGAAAACCAGTGAATGAAATGATTGTGTTGAATGAGCTCCCATTTGAGTTTGTGGAATCTGAGGGGTTTAGGAGATTATGTGTAAATTTATTGCCTATGTATACGGTTCATTGCAGAAAGATAGCTACAACTGATATATTTGCAATGTATATGCAAGAGAAGGCTGCTTTGAAGAAGCTGTTTGGGTATGATAAGAAGAGAGTTTCTCTCACAACTGATATTTGGGTAGCGCCGATTACTTTTTATAGTTACATGGTTGTAACTGCTCATTGGATTGATGCAAACTGGGAATTGCAGAAAATGATTATTAGTTTTAAGCCAGTCACGGATCATAAGGGAGACACGATTGCATCACACCTCAGTCAATGCTTAGAAGATTGGGGAATTCAGCAAGTGTTCACAGTGACGGTAGATAATGCGAAGGGAAATGATAAAGGGCTTCGGTTATTTGCTAATGCGTTAAGGGGTAAAGGATAGAATGCTTTAGTAAGAGATAGAGCTTTTCTGCATATCTTAAACTTGATTGTGAAAGATGGGATGGCTACTGAGAATTACCATATTACTGCCATTCGAAATGCGGTGAAGTATGTGAGATCATCATTCACAAGCATGAAGTCCTTTGAGTTACGGGTTGAGACAGGAAAGGTTTCAAGAGGGAGTTAGAAGAGAATGGTCTTAAAAGGGTTGGTCCTCCAACTACAACGAGTTGGGATGAAGTGGCAAGGTTAGTGAGGTTTCTGAAAAAAAATTTCAATTGCACCTTGGCCTTTTCGGCATCTAAATCAGTCACCTCTGCAATTTGTTACAATGAGATTGTGATAATGGAGAGGAATTTGATCTCCTTAAGTAGCCACGATAATGAAGGAATAAGGAAAGAAGCTACATTTATGAGGCTCAAGTTTGAGAAGTATTGGGATGGATTACTGAATATGAATCCTCTTGTGATTATTACAAGAGTAGTTGATCCACAGAACAAGATGCAATTTGCTTCTCTTTGCTTCGATAAGCTCTATGGGAAAGATAGCCTTGAAAGTAACCATCTTAGATCATCAATTAGAAGTTTGATGCTAAAGCTCTATGATGAGTATGCATTGAGGCTGAGCAAACATAGTCAAGGTGATAGTGTGAGAACCAAAAGTGACCATGCTGATTATGCGCAGACAAGTGCTCTGTTTTTATTTGTCTAATGATGATGGGTATGAGAGGATGGATTCATTGTATACGTAGCTGGATAATGAAGCTGCTACTGAAGAATCAACTTGTGAGTTGGATATATACTTGATGGAAAAGCGGGTAAAAAGAAGCACTAACCATTTGGGGTTAGATTATGATGATCTATCATGGTGGAGGCGTAATAGTGCCAAATACCCTATCTTATCATAGCTGGCTAGAGATGTGCTTGCCATTCAAGTGTCATCTATTGCTTCCGAGTCTGCCTTAGTACTAGTGCTCGAATTTTGGACCCTTATCGAAGTTGTTTAACACCTTACATGATTGAGGCTTTGATATGCACTCAACAGTGGATGCGGAATACAATCTCAGCTGAAAAGCTTGCAAACTTAGTCCAAATGTTTGAAGAACTTGAGTTCCATGACTCACTAGGTACTATCTATCTTTTCAATTCACGTTTTTGCATTCTGTCTTCAAATTAAAAGTTGATTATGTAACTATCTTTCTGTTTTTATTTTGTACAACAAGAGCCTGCATCTGACCTTTGAGTTCTATGATCCATGAGGTACTCTCTCTCTCTCTTTGTTTGTTCAAGTTTGTCCATTATGTCTTCACATAAAAAGAGGAATATGTAACTATCTTTTATTCTTGTGTAGAGACTCGGCAGGTGATGAGATCATGAGAGTGTGAGACCACTTTAATTTAGTTTGCTTTTGCTAGTTGGTATGATGAGAGTGTCACTACTTAAACTTCTTTTGGCTTGTTTTTGTAATTGTAATTGGCTTATTTTGGATTTGTAGTACTCTGTATGAGACCATTGCAGGTTGTTTTTTGTAACATAACCGAACTAACCAAATATAAGTTCATAGCTTATTCGGTTAGTTCGGGTATATTACCCGAAATAGACCCCATTTGAACCAAAAATTTGTTACAAATTCGGATAGATCATAGGATTATTTTCAGTTTTGGTTCTTTTCGGTTAAAAAAAATTAACCAAAAAAACCGGTAACCGAACCGATTCAAACCGTTTAAAATTTTGGTTAAATTCGGTAGGTTTTTCATTTTCCGATATACTCGAGAAACCGAGAAACCGACCCAAACCAACCCGAACTACCCAAAATCGCAGGCCTAATTATATATATGCTCATTTTCTTTACGAGGATTTTTATCGTTGGAACCAAAGTAGTCTATCACGTTTCCTACATGTCATAGACTTACTATCAATAAATCGTCATTCAAGAACATATATTCTTATTGGAGTATTTCAGCTCGAATATGAGATTTGCTTATTTCAGTAATATGTCTGGCAGTAAGTTTAAGACATTCTATAAATGAATTATTCTATTAACTTCAAGCTCATATTCACTTATATGATGATACAAAATTTTCAATTATAATCCATTTCAAATATCTCATCCACCAGCTATCTATAAATGCTTATGGCATTTGATTTACAACATATTATGAATAGTGATCCCATGTACTTTGAACTTCATGTTCATACTTATTTATTCAAAGATCAAAACTATTCAATGATCCTCCCCCAAGAAGACTTTTCTCATCATTATGCAAATCTTTCAATATGCACATCACGCAATGATGGCTCAATTTCTTGTACCATAATTTCATCTTAGTTACATATTCTTATGAGATCTTTAATCTTTCTGTGATCTTTAATCCGTTTGAGATTGTATCTATCAATATTACATGCACGATTATACGTTTTATACTAGATCACAGAGATATTATATCACCATAGTTGATCTTGCGATCTCATGGAATTATCAAGTTTATTTTGGATGTGAACATCATCTTCTGGATGTTCCACTTACTGGGATTCTTTAATTCTCCCCTTAGAGATGATCACATTTCATGTCCATCTATCTCGACTTGAATTCCACTTCACGACCAATAACATTTCCAACTATTCCTTTTGAGTAATGTACTATGTATCAAATCATTTTAATGTGAGACTCTTAATACCCCATTTCATGTCCATTCATCTCAAATTGAATCTCACTTCAGGACCAATAACAGTTCCAATTACCCCTTTTGAGTAACGTACTATGTATCAAATCATTTTGATGTGAGACTCTTAATACCTCCCCCTCTAGATGATGGCTTTTCGTGCCCATTTATCTTGAACTGATTTTTGTCTTTCAATCAATTATATTCGGGGTGTAATTTGGGACCTGCTTAAAGAAATCAAACAATTATATATATTGAACTTGTTCAACCAAAAATGGTGATTCATCTCTCATAATGGTGTCATTTTTTGCCATCTTTTTTCATGTCTCCATCATATGCTCTTCTAGAGTTTCACTCTACTGAAGCATTTCAGTCATCTAGGGAGTTTCCTTTTTTTGGAGTGTTTTGCTCATACAAATCTCCCAATTACTTAAAATTTTCTTTTACGCAGTTCCTCTGGAACTCACATATCAATTTATGTAGCAGAACTTACCATATATCATATTCGTCTTTTGGACGAAATTTATCACCATGTATTATCTTTATCACCATGTATTCTCTCTAGGAATACGAGGGAATCAGTCCCAACTTTGGCTGGCGAGGACCTGCTTATGAGTTTTCTTAAGAACACTATATGAAAACTTTTCCGATTGATGACATTCGTGTTTTGCACAGTCTTTCTCATCATGATTGAAGCATGGTGGCCATGTTATTCATCCACACTCTAATGTGCTGGTAAAATTTCTGGTTTACCGTAACATATGATTCAACCATATTTATTATTGTGCAATATAATCTGGAGGATAACATTGGTAATTCTTCCAAACTTTTTTTCCACTCTAATGTAATGCAAAAGTATTAAATGTCATTCTTATTTATAGTCTATATTACTGTCATTATTATTCATAGTCTCTATATAATACCCACTTCTGTGGATATCTTTGAAAACTTAGCAAGTGTCTATGAGACTCGGGGTAATATAGTGCACCGCAAACTTCAAATTTTGTCCCTTTTGTCATTGATAAATATAGTGCACCGCAAACTTCAAATTTTGTCCCTTTTGTCACCGAAACCCAATATAATCTGTGTATTTTCATAAATGGTACTCACGCTTACGGCTTAGTCCTTTATTTCGAGACAGGAGAAATACTTTTCATCTTTAAGTATTGTATATGTCGTAGCACTATCTGCTAGACATGTATCTCTATCATGAATCTCAAAATTTTGACATCTTTTGGTGTCAAATTATTCATAAAATATGGATTAAGAAAACACAGTCTTACAATATTTCACAATAAAACGATTTTAACAAACAAATAAGACCGGTTATTAAAAATGACAAAAAAAAAATTATTTTATTTTCTCTTTTTTAGGAATAGATCATGTCATATCGATCTTAGTCGTTTTGATTTTGTGTTGATACTTCATGATCAACAAGGAAATCAGTGACATCAAGATGAGTATAATCACTTATGTTATCAAAAGGAAAGTTCATATTCATTCGAGATATTTCAACATCTTTTCCTTTTTCCTTTTGTGATTTTTCCAACAGATCAACTAAATATTTTGGTGTGCGATAGGTACGATCCCAATTTCTTTTCATATCGCATCTGTAGCGAACGTTCTCGTTTGTCTTTTTAATTACCCAACCAACATCATTTTCTTTTCCTTAACTTATCAATCACTATATCTTAAATCGATGACTTAACATTCACTTTTGAGAATTGAGCTAATCCAATTGGACGAGTTTGATGGTTTATCATCACGAGTTCATTATTTTGTTCAGCTATAAGGAAGATTTACATCAACTCCGAGTGCTTTGTGAATCCTT
>OVAY01001643.1:0-26523 GCA_900406395.1 Kernera saxatilis | reverse complement strand
GAAACTCCATGGAAGACCAATTCTACAAAGGAAACAAAAGTAAACTAAATCTGATCATAGTCGGAAGATAAAGAAAAACAAACTAGATCCGAACTGAGTCGGAAAGTAGATCCGAACTATGTCGGAAAGTAGAACCGAACGAAATCGGAAAGAAGATCCGAACGAAGTCGGAAAACTCCGAATTATAATCGGAGAAAACAAAAAAAAAACACAACCAGAGATCTTCCTCTCTCTGAAAGATACGCGAGAGAGAAGAGAGAGAGAGCTCTCGTCGGCTATAAACATCTGGCTTCATCTACTTATGTTAATTTATTTATTTTTATTTTTAATGAGAAAAAGTGTGTTATATTTAATTATTTATACGTCTATTTCTACAAAGTTTATCGATGCAACCTTTTCATTGGTCTATATTAGTCTATAATGTTTACTTCTGTCCTTTTCTACTACCCGGTACTACCCAAAAGGGATAACGATCACCTAAACCGAATCAAAACAGAGCAAACTAAACCGGACTGGTTCTCATTTTATTGCTAAATATGGTATCATGAGTTAATTTGGGTTAGTGAAAAACTCAGGGACTAAGTGCTACAATGTGAACTTACGATACCCTCTTATTGCCATTTGATATGGACCAAATGATGACGAGACAGATCGCTGTGGAACATGATTCTGCACACGCATATTCGCAAAAATCCGGATATGAAAAATGGGATTGAATATTATGATAAACAATTACAAAACGAAATAATAGTTGACGGAAAACGAATAAAAATTGAAAACGATTTCGAAAACAAATATGAAGGCGATAGTTTCTCTTTTTTTAATTCAATAAATCGCCTGTAATATGACGGTATGAAAGGAATTTTGAGTGTCAAAATAAGCTCCAAAGTATCTAAAGATGATCAAAACAAATATGCAAATACAGAGAAATCTACTTGGACTCTAAGATGCACCTAAGACACTAAACATGACTGAAATGCGTAAAGCTGTCTTTGATTGAGACAAAGAAGATGTCAAACTTCAAGAAAACAAAATGTATTTACAAGTAAAAACCACAAATATCATTACCCCCTAGTGTTACTCTTGATTGTAATTTTTATAAGGTGAATTCAGCTGGAAGGAATATGGTGAAAATAAGTCTCCATAATAAAAGTTATCTCCTTTTTTTTTCTTGATAAAACAAATTGTGAGTTTTCAATCCACTCATGTTTTGTAGTTTTCTTTTTTCTTGATTTGATAAAAAATCCAACTTTGTTGGATTAAATAATTTGCTTTGACATTTAATCCCATAAGATCAATTTGCTTCCCAATGTAGAAGTCATTGACTTCAAACCTCGAAGTTACATTATAAACAACAATGGTATTTATAATTTTTTATTACTTAACCATCCCTATTATAAATTCCAATTAAAGAGTAGCATAAACTAGCTAATTAAAGCAAACATATGAATCCAGAAGCTAATTAAAACAACAATTAACCCCAAAAAACTACGAAACTTCATGCTTCATTCACTCTCATCTTTCTCGGACGAGCTTAAGCAATCATACCCTAATGACACGATTAATGAGACTATCACACTGAAATATAATAGGTGGGATGATTTCGAGAACGCCCCTAGCCTCCTTGGTTCCAGCACTATTAGTTTCTCATAATCATTAGACACTAAAAGTCTTGTTTTTGAAGAACTTCAAAAGATCACAAACATTAGACATAAGTTCGTAGTTTCATAGTTTCTCATAATCGTTAGCTACAGATTGAACAAGAGTTAGTCTTGAAAATTTAAAAGTTACAAGTAAAAGAACAAAAAAATTGGTCATTTAGATAAAACAAATTGTACAAAATTTGAACAGAAGACTTTGGTCAATTATCACGCTTTCTTCACCATTTAAACCACTAATTCTATCAAAATCATATCCTTCATTGATGACACGATTAATGAGATCCTCACACTCAAGCACAAAAACCCCGATGTTTCCACGGTCTCAGCATTATCCAAGGTGTAGGTTTTGAAGAACTTCAAGAGTTCACGAGCATTTAACCTAAGTTGGTCGTTTCCTAGATACTCAGAATCATGGGCTACGGGTTGAACTATTCCCTTTCCAACACTAGTCCCCCAACATTGTTCAGATTAGCAATACACTTGCTAATACACCTAATGGTAGCCCTAATCTCGTCTTTAGATGTCCTCTACAAAACAAAAGTATAATATGATTCATTTCTTGCAAAAATTTATACTTATTAAAATGTTTTCTAATGTTCGTTACTTATTGTATCTCGGATGAACAATCTTACAACTGAATCAAGCTTCTTGCCAAATGCCTCCGTTTGTTTCAAAACGTCCTCAGAGGACGACATAACGACTGACTTCAATCTTGCATCACTTGCAAGAGAAGATCCTGAAACATCATCAGAGGACGACATAACGACTGAGAAAATCGAAAGAGGCGAGGACAATGAAGAAGTGAGGAATTATGGAAAGTATTCGTTATGGCTTTTTTGGTGTTCTCTATCAAAGTTTTCGGTTTTAATTTAATGGGCATTGACATGGTTCTTCACCAAGCCCAAAATTGTCACATGGACCTACGAAAATTATTTTTTAATCGATGAGAGCAATATATATATATATATATATATACCAATCTAGTCAATAATTCTATTTCTTTTGCAAATCTATAACTCCAAAGTTCATAGGCAAAATTAGGGGTAGGCAAATCGGACTTTCAGAAATTCGAAAAGAAAAAAAAAAGTCTCATTTTAGTTTTGGAACGGAAATTAGATAGAACAGAACCGGAACATAAATTCTCATAAAACAAAATATAAGAATAATAAATCAAAAATCAAAACACATTCGTCCGTCATTCAATTTTTAATAAAATATCATATATAATTATCTAACATTATTTTTTACTTAAAAGTGTTTGTTTTTCAAATTCTATAAAAAAAAAAAACAAAAATAGTAGTTAGTTAAGAATATATATTTAACTTATAAAAATACTAAAAAAATTAATACGTATTTGATATTTCTTCCGTTTTTAAATACTTGGTTTTCTAGAATTTTAACTTGTTCTTTAAAAATTGATTTTCTATGTTTTTTTATATATTTTTATTGATAAATTGTAGATTTCAAATAACATTAATTAACAATAATTTAATTTCCACTGTATGTGAGTAACTTTTGCATTTATTGTTTATTAATTTGTGTGAAAAAACTCAAAAAAACAAATTTTAGGAACATAAGGAGTATAAGATTATGTTATATATAAAACTTGTCCAAGCATATGAGGGATGCTTTCCGACGCGAGCTGATACTGCCCAAAATATCCACTCTTGAAGATTTAGAGAACAAACAATCTGGGTCATGACTCATGAGTGAGCCGCCATGCTTGTTTAGGTATTAGTGATCTATATCTTCCAAACCACTGGTTTATAGAATATTACCAAATGGCAATAGAAGATCAAAACATAAATTTAGAGGTTACAAAATATATATAAATAAAATTCTGAAAAACACCAAATGTCATCATCATGTAAACAAAGCCACTGAAGCATTGAGACAAGAAAGCAACTGAAACAAGAAGAAGAAACTCATGGAAAGTTTATTCACAAAGAGCAAGTATGATGGTTGTGATCAAATTTGTAAATGTTGCAAGCGATTCTCTACTTGGGCTTTAGCTTTCCTTGCTTTGTCTCTCTTCTTCCACCTCCTCAACGCAGTTTTGATCTGCATCTGCTTCAAGAGATCAGGTTGACCTCTCACAAAATTAGCATTTCGAAACTCCAATTGTTCAGACCCCTTCACTCTTCTAAATCCCTACAGAACAATAACAACAACACATATAGTAAGAAAAGAGAGACGACGGTAATGATTCCAAACTCGGAGATAATATTATTGCATATAGGAAAAACTTACAAAACTCTCAAGCTCGGAGATAAACTCTGAGAACTTGCTGCAATGGAATCTCGAAAGAATCCTTCTGTGAAGTAGCTCTTCATTATTCCATATGACGAAACCCTTGTTGCTTTTGCTCCATGAGATTATTGAATCCAATGAAGGATCATCCACAATCTCATATATATTGGTGTAGAACGAACACAATCCCTCAGGAAAATTGTGAACCATCCCTCAACACTTGGAATCTCAAATCCTCAGAAATCTATTCGACGAAACGAAGAACACAAGGTGAAGAGAATCCAGATCTGATGCGCTCTGAAACCTACCCTAATAGAAGAAGCTCGACCTAGTTTCTTGAGTTATTTCTAAGAATCTTAAAATATATTTTACATTAATCCCACTAAATAGGATAAATAGGATGTTTAGAATATTAGATAATTACCTCGTCATAATGTTATTTCTAAGGGGGTTTATTGGTTCATGGATTTTAACTCGTCGTATAGTTTGATTTTGCAATTCACTTCGGATGATTTTGAAATCCACTTGAGATGATTTTGAAATCCGTTTGGTTGATTTTCAAATACACTTTTGTATGATTTCAAAATCAATGAATTCTGCATGGATTTCTAAATCTTACAAAGATTTCAAAATCCATTCAAATCCATGAAAATATTTATGTTTAGAGAATTGGATCCATAGTCCCTCACGCACTTAGTTACTATAGATTTTAAATTACATAAGAGTAGAAATCAAATCTCAATATGGAATATCTTCATGTACAACTTTTGTTCTTTCTTTCAATGCTAAATTAAATGTCCACAAGCAAAACAGAAAAAAAGGCAAAGAGATGCAAACACAGAAGTCCATAACTCCATGAGGACTGACCGAAAGGTCTATATTAAGGGATGTATGTGTCATTACATATATAACTAAGCACAACAAGATGAACTCACTGCCCTATCCATGGCCCTGTCTGGTAGAACCATTCCTGTTGGGTTTTCTGTTGGCTGTACTCGCGGTAGCCTTCTTGCTGTACCGGTCAAAAGAAAAAGGTTCAGCGTTTAATACTACAAGCAAACATTGTTTGAATTGATTCTCGAGTGTAACGATAACTCACCGATTTCATAGAATATCTCTTTCACATTAGCTGCCGTTTTCGCTGAAGTTTCCATGAAGAAAAGACCGTTCTCCTGAGCATATGTTTGTGCCTCCTACAAGAAGACCATGAGTGTCAGATATCAAGAACTAGGCTTAGCAGCAAAATTCAGAAGCAAAGAATAAAGCTGTAGAAACTGTAGGGGAATATTTTGGGAGTGACACTAAACTCAATAGATACCAGAAGTGTTAGTAGAACCTATACTCAATGTGGTTGAACAACTCAAGCTGAGCAGTGAGGCTCTGAACTTGTTAAGGGCCACTATAAGGTCTGTGTATATAATGCCTACTTCATTAGGGATGCATATGTGTCGGGTACTATCTAACACATAAGTACCGGATCAGATGTTTGGTCATTTGGAAAGTAGAGCGTGTTTTCCCTTTAGTCCTTGCATAATGCAAATGGTTCAAACAGAACTTCAAAAGGGTCACTCTTGAGAAATGAGACTGTCTAGACTTTAGGCTTTTGGCATAAAAGAGCAAAACTATCTATACAAGAAGCTATACTATGATTTGTTGAGCGTGTGGGGTCTTTATAGGTGGCTTGGTTTGTCAGGTTAAGTGTCATTAAGGTACATTGTAACTTACAACAAAGGGACATCACCTAATTGTTTGGTCCTGTCAAACATGACCAGTGGGAATCCAAATACATCTGAACACGTTCGACAAGATGGATCAGCTATTAGGCTATTACACATAGCTTAACTTTAAATTGCCAGCTATATCCAAACCTCACAGGGAGAAAAAAATCAGTCAGGCAGAATAGGATTTGCTTACCTCAGCAGTCACCTTCCTTGCATCTAATAAATCAGATTTGTTTCCAGCAAGGGCCATGACCATATTAGGGTTACCTATTCACACAAATATACATAAATAGTAAAACCCACATGAAAGCCAATAAAGCTTGACAGTAGCAATAACTGGAAGTCATATAAACTATCGAAAAATTATTTTTATCCTAACTTAGCTAGTCAATACCTTGTGCCTGCAGTTCCTGAATCCATTTTTTTGCCCTCTCAAACGAGGCCTAAGAAGATAGAAAAAAATCAAACAAACTTAATTTAGTAGAAAGCCACTGAATTGCACCCACTGATCATTAAATCTAAAAAATAGGTTTCGGCGATAGAGAGCATGGTTTTTTTTTGACTTCGTACTTGATTTGTAACGTCAAAGACAATGATTGCAGCAGCTGCACCTCGGTAGTACATTGGAGCCAAACTATGGTATCGTTCCTGACCTGCTGTATCCCATATCTCAAACTTCACAATGGCATCGTTCACAGCTAATGTTTGTGAGAAAAAAGCTGCACCTATGGTTGATTCCTATAACACAAAGAATATCGAAGTCAAGAAGCACATACAGAATGTGAACAACCAAAATGGGCAAGGAAGACCATTGGAGAAACTGCCACCAACCTGGAATTCAACAAACTGATCTTTGACAAACCGTAACACAAGACTCGATTTTCCAGCCCCAACATCTCCAAGTAATACCTGAAGGCTTAAACCAAATACAGAACCAAATCAAAATAAGTAAGAAAATCGAAATGTTTGCAAGCATCTTAAGACCTATAAAGCAACAGGAAACTCTTATTACACAGTGGGAAATACATGGGAAGCGTAGGATGCATCAGATCAAACAAATCATGATAGAACATTGAAGATAGCGAACAAAACTAAATGCAGAAACTCGATGGGCAAGAGAGACGAACAAATCCTGGTTCGATCACGAAAGTACTGAATCATTTTACAGAAACAGTAGCATAGAAGCTCATCAATGTCGAGATAGATCACTAAACCCTATTACGAAGACAACTGAATCAAAAGATTTCATTCCAGCATAAAACCCTTTTTTGGGCTCGAAAGAGATTAACATCAGATCAAAATTCTCCAAATTAGAAACAGAAATCACATCCGGAAACTGAAAAAACTAACAGAAGTTGTGTACAATTAATCAACTTTACGATCATCGGAAAGCGAAATTCAAAAGGGTTAAATGAAAGCCACCAAAAGAATCGAGCTGATATGAATGAAACAAAAGACAGACCAATTTCGCGTTAATGCTCTTGTTTCCAGCGGTAGCCATGATTATCGATCAGAAAAGAATCGAAGCTCGAGAATCTTCAGCTCAAAACTCAAGAGAGCTCGTAGATGAAAACGAGATTGAAGATCAAAGACGGAGAAAAACAAAAAAAAAGGTTTCAAATTGCTAAGGAAAGAGAACGAAGACGCGTCGGCAACAACAACCAATCTCCTGTATCTTGCTCTCTTTCCAGAAAATAAATAAATAAATAGAAGGAAACAAATGTTTACACGGCAAGTCAATATCACACGAAATCTACGAATATATACATTCCGAATAATAATAATTAAGGGAATAATAACCCCACAAAAAAACATTTTATTTTCTTGTTAATGTTAATAACTTCGAAGCCATCTTGAGATCTTTTTGGACATACAATTGTTTAAGCTAAAACGTAAAAAAACCATTTCCTTGTTGCTTTTGAACCCGTAAGATTCTTCATAAGAATATTTACATTTAAAAAAAAAAACTCCGCTTTCACTGTCTTTTCTCAAGAGTTTTCTTCAAACCCTTCACTATCTTACCAAACCACATCAAGTTCATTACACTCAGTGCAATCGGTACGACGAAAACCAGTAGATAACCGAATGTATGCATCAGTACCACCTGCCACAACACCAAAAACAGAGTGTAAGGCTACACCGTTTGGTTTACGGTTTGGTTTTAGAAGAATTAAACCGAAATCTTGGTTACCTGATCATAATGTATGTAGACATGGTAAAACATGTAGATGAACAGAAGGATTCTTGCTGTCTGCAAACAAAACATGAAATTTCGGAGAAAAAAAAAAGAGAGCACTTGAATCCAATTATGTCTTGAACATTTCTCGGATTCGAAAAGAAAAGTTTTAAGAAAACTCACCAACCAAGCCAAGAAAATAGCAACTCCATTAATAAGATAAGCTTTAGATCGCTTCAAACCAGAAATGTCAAGGTACCATCTAAGATTGATCTCTGGTGTAGTCACTTCAGAGATTAAAACCATGTATGTGTAAAGCTGAGATTCTCCAGAGAACAGAGAATACGCTACTGCTGTTCCAGATAAGCAATGATGGAAAATCTAGAAAGGAAACAGCTATTATTATCTGCCAAATCAAGATTGTGAAGTAATTGAAACCCCAATGGAGAACACATAAGCTTTCTTGTGTCTACTACTTACATATTCTGATCCTCCTAAAGAAGGGTATAACCAAAAGATCATTCCAAGATCCGCAAGAAAGTAACCAACTGATACCTATGCACAACACATCGCAGCAAAGTACCATGAAGGTAGATCAATGTTCATGTGGACGGTTTTATATATGAAGAAAGATGAGAAATGAAAAAAGATAAAAGCTTACTCCTAAACCAAAGTTAGAAAGAGACGAGCTACGGAACACCATAAGGCCTTGAAGCCTTCTTTGGTCGGAAAATAAATCAGAGAAGAACACAAAGTAGATTGCCATGAATGAGATAAAGATCGCATGGACTGTAGAAATCCCCCTGCCAAGTTAGATTATACGCCAAAGTGATAAGAGACAAAGAACAACATATAAGCAGGCTGAAACAAAGAGCATATCTACTCACCGGTTGTTCCATTCAATTCTCTTCATTTTTGTGAGAGCTGAATAAGATTTGATGTGAATTGAGCTAAATAACTCCGTAAGATCGTAGACCTAATATCGAAAAGAGCATAAGCCACACTGTTTAAAACAGAATGAAAAAAAGTGGAGTTTTTGAAATTGCATGTGAACAGAAGCATAATTACCATTTTGCAGAGAAAGATTCCAGCAAGAACAGAAGTATATGGAAGAAATGGATCTGCTAATAAATAGTGTTTAACAAAATCCTTTGCCTGACTTTGGTAAGACTTGATATCCATGACTGTCTCTAGTTCTCAATTTCTTTTTTTGGTGAATGGTTTTAATTCTTCCACAGATTTAACTTCTCTCAAGCTTCATCATCATCATTACTGAAATACATAAAGTAAGAGCAAAGAAAGAAACTTCACTTATGTTTTCTTCATCTAAGTCATCCTCTCATATACAATATGAAAAAAATATCTAATCTTTTATGGATTACTCAGATGGTTTTGTGAAATACATCAAAAGAAACTAGAAAGACAAAGAAAGGAGACAAGAATTCTTACATTTAACTTTCTCGAATCTTGGTATGCGCAAGAAGAAGACACTAAAAGACTCTGTTTTTTCTTTCGTTTTGTTTATCAGAGGAAACTCAAGTCGAGACAACCTGAAATACCATAAATTTTCTAAAAAGGTTCAAACTTTTAAACGAAAAAAGATAGACCCAGAAGCAATCAACACGTGAACCGCAAAAAGCTGAAAAAGAAACGCCAAGAAGATGAAGAAGAAGGACGTTACAGAGACGATGCGACAAAAGAGGTCTTTCTTCGGAAGCTTCAAGAAATCATCCGAGTAAGTAAGAGATTTTACCCGTTTACTTGAAGCGCAAGAGGGGCAGTAATTGAAAAACACACAAGTAGTTATCTTGAGAGAAAAATATATAAATAATTAAATAAATCAAAAGAGAAACAACTAATTGTAGCTGAAGATTGTTTTCCCTTATTTACTCCAATATAATTAATTAACAAATAAAACAAAATGGGTTTTGCTTAAAGAATGCTAGTTAACATGCATGTAATCACTAATCAAGAGGAAACAAAGAAGCAGAAAATGGTTTTTATATTATAAACCTTTTTAAATCGAGTGCGCAAGAAAAACAACAAATTGTCTTCTTTTGGTTTTGTCCTATAAAAGGAAAGGTAGCTCGATTTTAGGAGGAACCAAGGATGTTTCTTTTTATCTGCAAATGGTATTTGACAATTTGGGTTATGGTTTGTATCAAAGGGTTGAACATAAGGTTTTAAAGACTTAACGAGTAAGATTAAACCAAATGTGATAATCTAGATATATCTTAAAATTTATATAATGTTTATATAATTAAAAATTATCTAAAATAAAAAAATTTAAGAAATTTTGAAAATAAATATTTACCATTAATTAATATTAGTTAATACATATCAATAATATATATATATATATGTATATATTAAAATTAAAAATATTTTAATTTTCCGTCATAAGGTTTAAAAAAAATATATTTATACGCATGATTAAGCTAAAGAAACTCTATTATCAATCTAAAAAAAACTGAAGATATAAGATTGAAGTGATCTATTTTCTAAGATGTTGAACTTAAAAAGCACCCTTTTTTGTCAACTAAAAAGCACTAAGATAGTTGAGAATACTTTGGAACTGAAATTAACGATTTTAAAAAATACTTGTTATTCAATGTTTGCTAGGCTTTTCAGCTTGAAGATGATAACCTAACATATGAGTTGAATCTAGTATGGACAACTTGAAATTGACCTAAGAAACAAGTTAAATATTCTGTGAAATTAAAATTCAGAAAGACGAACTAAATATTCATATTTGTGAAGAAGCTCACCGTTTCTTTCTGACTTTATCTTGTAGACATAATGAAATGAAGAGATCACCATGAAATCCCATTTTGATGGGTTTGGAGTCGTTTTATAGTTCAAATTATTCAGATATTTAAGAATTTGTAACGTTCATTTTAATAACACGATTTTGTGCGATATGTTGATCACTTTTGACACCTCTAAATTTGACAAGTTTATAAATTCGGTATTAAGAGGGGAATATCTTATACTTAATATTTTAAGGCTAAGTGTTGATTATGCGCTAATTGATATTATTTTGGAAACTCTAGTCTCGTATTCTAGACAATTCAGAGTTTTGAGGCCCTATATTAAACATTTACCATTTTAAGGTTGTTTCTGGTATATGAGAAAAGTTGAGGGGCTTTCCTGGTATTTTCATCTGAAGTCAAGCCCTAACAAGTAACAAGGTTTGAGCAGAGTAACTGAGATTTGACGATGAACCCAGAGAATCTGGGGGAAATGGTGAATTCAAGCGCGCAATAAACCCTAATTCCGGGTAACATTTCTTGTTTGGAGAAAGTAAGCATTTTTTTCGTCGGATTAGACGCGTTGATACTTCTTCATAGTTCTGTATTTGGTGGTGATTCATCAATTTCTTATTTGGTTTAGGTGGCGATGCTATTGTTCAGAGATCAGAAAAAGGTTCATAAACTGTTGAATATGATTGCCCATTTCAACAATTGCATAGCTTTCTCCTCCATTCCTCGTCAAAACCATGTTCCTCCAAGGTTCGACCTTTCTCGTGTTTCATTTACAGTTCGGTGTTTTCAGATTGAAAGCTGTGTCCGTGGCGATAAATCTGAGTTGCAACAACAGTCGTCTCAGTTACCCACTCGGTTTTTCGTTAATCCGGTTTCACGGACTATTAGGAATCAGGCTCAGGAAGCTCTTTTTGATTACTTGCATAATACTAGAAGCCTTACTTTTACTGATGCAGAGCATATAAGCAAGAATTCTCCGCATTTTATGTCGACTTTGTTGTCCAAGATTGATGATAACCAGAAGGATATATCCTGGGCATTGACAAAATTCCTTAGGTACAATCCGATAAACGAGTTTGAACCGTTTTTCGAGAGTTTGGGTTTGTGCCCATCTGAGTTTTCTCCGTTTCTTCCAGAGAAACTAATTTTTTTGAGTGACGATGGTATCATGTTTGAGAACTTCCATGCTCTCTGCAACTATGGGATCCCGCGTGGCAAGATTGGCCGTATGTTTAAAGAAGCGAGAGAGATTTTCAGATATGAATCTGGGATGTTGAGATCGAAACTCGGGGCTTATGAGGATTTGGGTCTTAGCAAGGCTACAGTTATCAAGTTAGTTACTAGTTGCCCTTTGCTGCTGGTTGGTGGGATTGATGGTGAATTTGCTTCTGTGGTTGATAAGTTGAAGGGGTTACAAGTAGGATGTGATTGGCTTGGGCGAGATTTGTCTGACCGGAAAACATATAGCTGGCGCAGAATTCTGGAGACAATAGAGTTTCTTGATAAAGTGGGATGTAAAGAGGAGAAGTTGAGTAGTCTTTTGAAAACATATCCGGCTTTGTTGATCGAAGGATCTGGTAAGAAATTCTATGTTCTGTTTGGTAGGTTGTTTAAAGTGGGGCTTCAAGTGAATGAAATTTATAGGCTATATATAGACAACCCAGAGATGTTGTCAGACAAATGCGTAAAAAATATTCAGAAGACGCTGGATTTCTTGATCGCTATTAGAATGGAAACGCAGTTTATCAAAAAGATTTTGCTGAGTGACATGGAGCTTATCGGTTCATGCTCTCTGCAAGCACCTAGAACTGCTTGTATTAGTTTGAACGTTAGCCAAGACGAGCTATGTCAGATCTTAAAGAAAGAGCCTTTGAGATTGTTCAGTTTTGTTTCTACAACAAAGAATAGAAAAGGCAAACCTCTTTCGGAAGACTCAAGGAAATACGCAGAGAAGAGAGCGTTTTTGTTGAGGCTAGGGTATGTAGAGAACTCGGATGAGATGGTGAAGGCTCTGAAACAATTTCGAGGGAGGGGAGACCAGCTGCAGGAGAGATTTGATTGCCTCGTGAAAGCCGGTTTAAACCACAATTTGGTTACCGAGATCATCAGGCATGCTCCAATGATACTTAACCTATCTAAAGATGTCATAGAGAAAAAGATACATTCCTTAACCGAACTTCTTGGCTATCCAATTGAGTCCTTGGTAAGTTTCCCGGCATATCTGTGTTATGATATGCAGAGAATACATCACAGATTCTCAATGTATTTATGGTTGAGGGAGAGAGATGCAGCAAAGCCAATGCTGTCACCAAGTACTATTCTCACTTGCGGTGATGCCCGGTTTGTGAAGTATTTTGTGAATGTCCACCCCGAAGGTCCAGCCATTTGGGAAAGTATAAACCAATCATCTACCTGAAGTGAAGTTTATTGGCACGGTTTCTTAATTTTATTACACCTGAGATAGTGAAGGATGTGCTGATGCAAAAGTGAAAATGTAGAGTTTATGATATCAGTGCCAACTAATGGAACAAAAGGAAGGGCTTGGAGAAGAGCAGAGAGTCATTCGCATCAACCCGTGAAAGAACAAAGGTATCTTCCGAGTGACAGATTTGATGCAGATCTAAAATGTGAGTTCAAAGCCTAGCCCTTGTTTGTGCCCCTGCACTGCCTGAATCAGTGGACGTGTTCTTTAGACAGTACTGAAGATGCTCTGCAAATTGTTTGTTGGGGATCTTCCTCCTAAACCGTCTCTGCAATAGCTGTCCTGTAAACGGATAGATGCCCCTGACATTCTTGGAGACAGTACTGATGGTGGGTCTGAGTGTGTTAACAGAGGTTGCTTACACATCTCTTATGTTAGCTTATATCACCTGTGACTAGCAAGTAGCAACAACAATATCATATTTGTAACTTATGTAATGTCTCGACTGCTTCAGCTTGGGTTTAAAAGAAACGCAAATTGTTTTGTAAGTTGCAACAATTGAAGATATATTCCAAAGAAGTCTTGACCGCTTCTTATCTTGCAACTATTTTGAGAATCTACATTTTGGACAATCCCAAAAAACAATTGTTACAGGTACTCACCTAGAATCTATTTACTAGATTCTCAAAATAGCTGTAACACTCGCAGGTACTCACCTAGTAAATAGGAAAATCCCAAAAAATTAATAAAAAAAGAAAAAAGAAAAAAGAGTAAATATCACACTTACAAGTTACAACCATGCAAAGAAGACTCCTCTAAAAAATCGATCCCACTTTGTCTCGCTTCAATTTTGTGTTGGTGAGCATCTCTCTAATCCTTTTCTCCGCCTCTTCGGTTGTCTCTCTGTAGCAGCCCCATCTCACTTCTTCTGTCTGCATCAACAAAACGGTTAAATTTTAGATTCACAAAAGCATTGTGTGCGTCTCTGTGTCTATGTATGCAGCATCAGATGAGGAATATATTCGATTAACTTTGCATCCTCTTCCTCGGTCCACTTCAAACGTTTCTCTTCCTCTGAGCTCCATCTCCCTACGGATTTTTTATTCGGGTAACATCATATTTTGTAACTTGTAAGTTGTGTAAATGTCTTAGACTGCATCAGTTGTGGTTTAAAGGAAAGCAAGTTGTTTTGTAACAATTGAAGATAATATTACAATTTTCTGACCAAAGAAGCAAGCAACAGGTTCTAAGTGGTTGGAAGGTTCTGTGTTAATCCTAATTTTGCTTTAAACATTTCAAAAATCAATCCCCTTTATAATACAACTAAAGCCAAAATGGGATCTCCAATCATTGCAAAAGCAACCTATAAAATAGCTAACTTCTTCAAGAAAAGACATCTAATAGCATTAGGTATGGCACAGATCATGTCGGGTTCTCTAAGGCCTCTCTAAGAGAAGAAGCTGGTGATGAAGCAGAAAGACAAGACCGCGCAATCTTGGCCTCTTTGTCTTTGCTATATGCTTTTTTAACATTGTTCTTCAGCACCTTATATCTCATCCTCTTCAATCTTCTCTCTTTCCCAGAGCCATTCTCGGGATGCGACATATCAGGTATGTCCTCGTCCATATACTCATCCATGTACTCATCCAGAACCTCAGAACAAGATGGAAAAAACCTCCGACCTGTCTCAACTTCATTATGAACAGCTTCAATTCAGTCAACTCTCGCCGGTGTAGAGAATATGAGTTGAAGACTACTTAAAAACAAAGTGCCTTTAAAGCTTTTACCTGTTTTCATGAGTGCTTCCATACGAGTAAGCAGTCTTTTCGTTTGCATATAAGGCGTTTCATTCAAATCGACCTGACTCAAGTTCCCTGTTGCACCATTTGATGGCGGTGGAACAAGAAGACCTGTGAACTCGCTCGTCCCTTCAACATTAGCAATGTCCATAGCCACATTGGCTTCTGTTGGGAAGAACAACTGAGCAAGTCCCACTGCAACAACACATACATCAAAAAAATTCAGAATTTTAGTAAGAGTCTCATCAACCTTAAGCTATGAGAGACATATATATCGGGTCAATACCTCGTTTTTCTAAGTATAACAACCTCATTTGGAGATCCTCAGGCATCGAATGGGAACAAGTAGGTGTATCCCCATTAGCCAATGGATTCCTTCTGATTTCCCTTTCCAAGATATCGATGCATAAGCGGTCTTTACTAGCTTCTTGCCCCTTTGCGGTTTTGTTATAATAATCTTTTGGCCTAGTCAGTCTCCTACATATATTAACCGCACTGCGTCCATCAAACGTGAAATCTGAAGCACTAGCTCCTTTTCCAAGAAGTGATATGATAATTGATGGCTCTCTACGCATAGCAGCAAAATGAAGAACCGTATAACCCCGGGAATTTCTCAAATTCACATCAGCCATGTTTAGAGCCAGAACCTCGGCCACTACTTTCGGATCACTGTAAGCCACTACATAATGCAGACCATTGGCTTGGTCAAGAGTTATATCTGACTCAGTCAAAAGAAGCTTCACGAGCTCGAGATCATCTGAATCCAATGCCTTGAGTACTTTCCCCGTTCTCTCTAGCGATTTATCCGCCACCTCGGGGACATCCACTGACTTAACTCGAAGCTGTTTGATTTTTTCCGATACTTCGGAAGGAAGCTCCTTTTCGATGTAGAATCTGTCTAGATCTGATCTCGCCACTCTCTCTATGCATTGATCAAGAAGCTGACTCAAATCACAATGAAACGCAACTAAAAGGATCGGAAGAACATTCTCGACTAGTGACTTCTCAACATAGTTACACAATCGCCGCTGCAGACGCATGAAAAAGAAAAACAGAACATCAAGTCTAATGAATCAAGAACAGTTTATTTGTCATCAAAAAGAGAAGAAAAGTTTTATCTCAGACCTGAAATGACGAAACCAGCTCTGGGATTTGGAACACATATGAAGCATACGTCAACTCAACAGCAAAATCAATGGCCGGTTTACAAGAATCATGAGCACAGACTGTATCAACACAAGTCGAAACCTCGGTAGGAAAAGGCTTTAATCTCCCGGTGTAGATATAATTCAAGAAATGCAAGAACGCCTCGCGCCCCACATTTCCATAAGGCAACAAAACTTTCATATGATACGCTGGTTTCTTCCCACTCTTTGCACTACTTTCTTTATCTTTCTTGAACAAGTCAAGAAAAAACTTGCTTCTAGCAGCTAAAACGCATCTATGAACACCCACTGGGTGAGCTTCTCCTTCGATGATAATCTCTGCGTCGGTATACTCGCAATCTGGGTTAGTGAGAAGCTGCTCCAAGTTGGAACTGAGCTTGATTAAACTCACAGCTTCAAGATTAGCAGCTGATTGATGGTTAGTAACATCAGGAGGAGGATTAGATAAGTAAGAAGATGTGAAGCTTATGGATGATGATGGCTCCATTGCAGTTGCAGCCATTTTCTTTCCAGAAATATCACTCAAAGGCTCTGCCTTTGTTTCAGATACAAAACCCTAAATTTGATTCCAATGACAAGGATCAATTGAGCAGTAATTGGATCAAATCGGTCCAGAATACGGAAATCTTGTGTTTTTGAGCTACGAATAATACAGACAATCAACCCCTGAAGAAAAGATCCGAACTTTATGAAAGAACATTCAGGTTTCTGATGTAACAGTGTGAAGAAAAGAAGCCGAATCGAGAAAAACACCTTCGAGAAATGCTTCAAAAAGTCAACGAAAATGGCGGATGAAAAAACCCTAATTGAATCTTGAAAACATGAGAGAAAGAAGTGAAGAATATAAAAGAATTCTTGAAAATCACAGTTGATAATTTTGCTTAAATATGAATCGAAGAGGATTTATGGATATATGAATTTCAGAACAAATAGGAGAGAATCAGAGGTTATCTAAATCTAAAGGTGAGAAATAAGAAGACTAGTCTATGTTAAGAACAAAACAAAACTCAATAATTTTCGGGATAATTACTCAAGTTTCTTGATTATAAATTAAACTAATTACGAGTCAAATTACTAATTTAATTATATTGTTTGGAACAAAAATTGAAAACGAGCCAATCATCTCCTAAATTGTCATGACGATGCAAATATCGTAAGCAAAGTCGTAAGCAATTGAGGACGACTTGGTGAAGTGGGTCGATGACGTCTTAAATAACGTCAGCTTTGGAAAATATACACAAATGAAATGTATGTAGCTTGATAAAGGAAGGCCACTTTTATTTATGTTATAATTTAGAAATAAAGTCTACCCAAAACTTCAGATATATTTATTCATTTTTTATTTGAGGTTTGTTGTATTTTATTTCAGGAGCATGATTAATTGAATATATCAAAGTTTTTCTCAACTTGGTGCATATGATGATAACCAAATTCATTTTGATTAGGTCTTGAAAAATAACTGTGTTTATATTTATTGATTCAACTATATTATCCTTTGCTTAGTTTCCGAAGAGAACGTGAAAAAAACAAAAAAAATTCTTTAAAACCACATCTGATTATTTAATGGGTAATTAATTTATGAAAGTTTCGTACCATTACTAAAGTTTAAAAAAGTTTCTTAGAAACATTTGGTCAAATACGAGGTATTAGTTTTGACTTAAATCCGCAAGAACGTGAATCATTCTTGCAAGATTTGTAAAACGAAATGATCAAACTCTTTTTCTTTTTTTTAATAATTGAAAATAGTTTCATCATAATTCATTTTTTTTAGTTCATCAAGAATCTTAAAACCCCCAACAACTTCTTTCGAGAGCGAGACACTCTCGTTATCCTCTCTTCCGAACCATACCGAACCTCAAAGCTATTAAATTACCATTCTACCCCCCCCGAACCTCAAAGCTATTAAATTACCATTCTACCCCCTTTCACTGGCTATTATACTCTTCATAGTAGTCATCACTTATAACAGACACAAACCTCTCAAGCCAAGGAAGCTGATGAAGATCTTTCATGGCGGCTTCAACATAAGATGACTCTGTACATGGAGGCGGCGGCGACTGATAAGAGGTCTGGTGATCACTGAGACTAAACCCTCCACCCGCTAAGAACCGTTGGATCAGAGCAAGCTGAGATCTTTCTTGCTCCGAGTAAGCATCCATTACAGTTGGAATTGAGCTAAATGTGTCCCAAGGCCATTGCTCAAGTTCTTGGATTGTGTTTTCCGACTCTGAGTTTTCTTGATCCTCTTCGTCATCGTCCCAAAAAGCGCAAGTGCAAGTCTGTTGCCCTTCTCTGTACTCTGCTCCACAACAGTAGCAAAACTCGTGCCCGCACCTGTGAAAAACACAAAGAGATTTTTCGAACTTTATACTTAACTAAAATACCAGATGGTGATAACTGGTCACTGAGCAATCTAATCTGCAGTGACACCATTTAAACTCTAAGAATTATATGGTTATAACCATATACTGCAATTCCGAGGTTTAAAGGCGAGGAAGGACTGATATGGTAGTTAATGAAAGCATTCAAGACTAACTAGATTATAGTGGAAGCCCAAAAAACAGAACTTTAGTGGTTCTGAAAATGTATAGATATCGAATACAATGTGTAGCGATTAGATAAATGTGTCTTACCTGCAAGTCATGTGGTTGCAGCCTTGAGCAAGCTCGATCATTATACGGCATTGCTGACACCTTCTCCACCTCTTATACCTCGCCAAGCGATGCAATGTAATATCATCTGGATGTCTTTCATCAACCGGGAGAATCTGAAACTCTTCACAGCTCATAGAAGCATGCCAAGGAACACCACAGTCCACACACACAAACCTCTCACAGACCGGACACTCCACACAACAGCTATTCTCTGACTGACTAGACGAGCTTGCGCTAGCGCTTGCCCTCCCCGGCGATAGACATTCACGCGGGTCTAACAGAAAAGAGCAATTAGGATATGGACAGTAAATCTTGCCGCTGTTCTTACTACGCACATTTGCTTCCTCGAATGATTTGAAAGAAGCGACGGGAAGAAACGATTTGCACTCCGTGGCTGAGAGATAATGCGTGCATTGCACTTGAGGACACCTGATGGGAACTTCTGAAGACTGTACTTTCCCTTCGACGTATGTTTTCATGCAATGCGAACAGAATTTGTGAGTGCATTTCAATGTTAGCATCATCTCGGATTGACGGTCTTCACAGCAGATCGAGCAGTTCTCAGCTAATTTATCCACATCGAGATTAAAAGACACGATTCCTACCGCTACTTGAGCCAAGCCTAGAGCTTGATCAAGTTCACAGGAAGGAGCAAGCTTTAGAACAAACCCATCAAGATTACTTGTTTCCTCCAATACCCTTTCTCTCAGAGCTACCAAAAGTGGGATCTCGAGCTTCTCCTCACGAGTTATCTGCAAAGCCATTTCATATAAATAACATGAGATCAAAGACACAAAGAGATATTAAACCATTTGAAAGAGGCTTGCCTGATTATAGAGCAACTCGGAGTCGGTTACAGCAACCACAGAGCGGAGATTGTTCTGTAAAGCTACTGCAAGACCATCCATTAAAGCTAAATAGTTAGCTACAGACTCTTCAACATAAAATGCCAACTTCTTCTGAACCTGGATCAACTCAAAATCTCCTGATCTCTCCAATACAACGCCGATTCCCGAATAACCCGAACCCGAATCTCCTCTTCCGGATATCGAAACTCCTTTAAACAACATCTTAACAGAGAACTCATCCTCAAGTTCATCTTTTTTCTCCTCCTCCTCCTCTGCAACTTTAGCTGTATCATCACTCTCCTTTAACCAAACTTCTTCATCACCACAACAGCTTCTAAAATCTTCCTCATCTCCTATGTGATTCAATGGCAGCTCATCATCACAAGAAGCCTCTTGATTTTCCATGTTTGGAAACTAACCAAATAGGCTACAAAAAAAAGGTACAAGCTTTCTTTACTTAGCAACAAACCAAGGAAGCCCAAATCGGATCTGCAAATTTCATGAAAAAATCGAATAAAATTGCGATGAAGCCAACCCTTTTAGATATCATCTAATCTCAATTCTACCATATACTCAAAAAAAATTCCCCCAAATTTCAAACTGAGAGAAAGGAAAGGAAAAAAAACATGAACTCTACATTACAGATCACTAAAACAGCTAATCTTAACGAATTTAAATCAACAGATCAGCATA
Organism: Kernera saxatilis; assembly: GCA_900406395.1. NCBI lineage: Eukaryota > Viridiplantae > Streptophyta > Magnoliopsida > Brassicales > Brassicaceae > Kernera > Kernera saxatilis. Next base: position 6,368 of record OVAY01001643.1, on the reverse strand, counting down.
AATCAGAGAAAAATCATTCAAAATATGCAGAAAATAACAAAAGAAACAGCTCGATTTGTTCACCCACTAAAACCAACCAGACCCTCAATTATTACATAAAATTACGAGAGCAAACAAAAAAAGAAGCTAATTAATTAAGAAGCAAAAACCACCAGAGATTTACTAGTAAAACGAGATCGGTTGAAATTAAAGAATCGCCAAAAACCCAGAACTTTCTTACCAGCTAAAAAAAAAATGGAGGGAGATTTACACTTGGAGACTAAAATTATGAAGAAAATTTTAAGCTGCCATCTTCAAAATCTCTGCTTTTTTTCAGAGGAAAAAAAAGTAACTTTTACTTTATTTGCATTGTTTTGGATGTTTCTACTGGATTTTGTGGAGAGAAGAAGAAGAATCATCGATTTTTCTGGTTTTTTGCTCTCTTGGAATGGCGTAAGAGAAAAGTTTAACTTTATTTTTGTTTCTTTATTCTCTCTTTTATTTTTAATTAATTTATTTAATTTTTATTTACTTTTTATTTTTCCTGGGCTTGGCTTCGCTTTGCTGGCATTCTCGTACTGTGTTGCAAGTTTTACATTTTCCACGGTTTCACTGTTAATTAGCAATTAAAAATATAGATACAAGTTTTAAATAATTAAACCTGTAATCGAATTGGATTAGGCCCTGAAGAATTATAGCTTAAGAAATCAAAGCAGCACATGGACTTTGTCTCCTCTTAATAGAGAAAAAGCTGTAACTTCATAAAATGTTTATTTTTCTTTTTCTGACTTTCAACGTCCAATAGTTATATTCCTTTAGATAAAAGGTAGCATAAAAGAAGAAGAAATCAATTAAAAAACAATATATTGCTGCGATAGAAGACACTAAAGGACAGTGTGGCAGCAACAAGTTTGAAAATGGAGACATCAATCATTAGCTTAATTATTTTAGTTTTTAACTTAATTCAAACAAGAAATTTGAATATGGACTTAATCGCTTTATAGCAGTGTTGTGGCAACGTAACAAACAGAGGAAATAAACAGGACATATGTGAACTAAAAGATTAAACCAAATCAATGGAACAAACAGAACAATAACTAACCGTGAATGGTGATAAAACTAGCATAATATTGTTTTCAATAGTTTTGAAATCTGTTCGAAAGTCTCAAAAATTATTGTTATGTCTTTTGATAAAGGTGATAAAGTCTCAAAAATTATTGTTATGTCTATTTATAAACGATGGTTATAAAACTAGTACACATAGATCATACAGTGATAAATATAAACGAGGCTGCTTCTATGGATTCAATCTCCAACTAGAATTTCATTAACCATATTCCCTGCCTACCATCAATTATAGAATCTATAACCAGAGAGGAAGAGACCTATTACACCTTGCATTATTGTTATGTTGCTCGCAGCAAACTTCCCAAAATGTGGTGAATATTCAATACAAAACAATTGTGAATAATGATCGAAAAACGATTGTAGCTGAATACATTACATTATCTCTAATCACAACAACCGTACAATCAATAATATTTGCATGCATAGGGCTATAAACTAATTCTAAGATATTTTCACTTTTTACTTCGATAAAACATAGATTGATTTAAGTTATCACAAAAAAAAACATAGATTGATTTATGAAACTTGTAGAAATATTTAGAGGAGTTATGATGCGTTAATCTTAAGATTCTTAACCGAGATTTTGATTTATTTTCGATTAGATGTATCAATTTAAGGAATAATTAAATAATGAAAAATAAGCCAAGAGGTATGCTTCGTCAAGTTGACAACGACAACTGATTAACCAAATTATGGCGGTGTATTAACTTGGTCTATATTCTGATGTTTTTAGGATTCTTATGTTTCCCATTTTGACAAAAAATAATAACATATCCGTTTTGAGATCAGTTAGTATTTCGGTTTAGAACACGTGTATATAAAAACATTTCATGGTTCAGACTTCAGAATTTGGATTGGTGAGATCAATTATTCGAAGACTAAGTTTACAAATTCAGAATTCAGCTGGATCTCTAGAAGATGTGATTTTGTATCCCATTTGTAAGTCGTTTAAAAAAACAAAGATACATTGTACAAATTCTCCATGTGACACATTCTGCTCACTATTAATAAAAGCAGATATTATAAAAGAAAATACTAACTAAGAAACTAGAGTACTGTCTAGGGTCTTGTGGTCAGATGGTAAGGAAACGGACCTGAAATGCCAACACGTTTCAGGTTCGATCCACCTGCTGCGTGAAACTACAACACATTGTTCTTGAACATCCACACGGATATGGATTCCTGTTTTCGGACCCATTTGCATATCCGGAGAGAGAATCTATCCGTGAGTTGCACCTCTTCCATATGATTAGTCTGGACACTTCCATAGACCTGAAATTTATCCCTGAGTTATCAAAAAAAAAAAAAAAAAAACTAGAGTACTCTCTTATCTTGTATCATTTTGATGCATATGCACACTATATAGTTCATCTCAATTCGCATGTGCAATTATTTTGAGTGCACCGTGTGAGCAAATACAATATATAGGCCTATCGAGACAAAGCAATATGGCCCAATGTCAATAGATGGGCTGCTCAGGTTTTTCCTTTTGACCAAAACTAACTTAGTTAGATATTGTCTAGAGATTTTTTGGGTCATAAAGTGAAATTCATTCAAAGATCCGAGACAGTAATTTCTAGAGCCCAAAAAAACTCATTTTGCATATTAAATGTAGCAATGTCAGTAGTTCAATTTTATATTGAACCTGAATTAATTTAACAAATACATTTTTCCTTTACATTTCGTGTATCGTTTGGCATGATCCACACCTTCCACCAGACTAAACACGAATAGGATAATATACAATACATTTTAAAACACTTCTGTTTTTGACAATGTACATACACAATCAATAGAAATACAGAATCATGATTCTGATTCTGATTCTGCAGTGTAATCTTTTTTTATTTATTTACTCCATTAATGATTAATCTATAAATTGACTTTCCACATCAGCACCGAGAACAAGCCGGCAAATCTTCCTATAAACCAACCAAAAGAGAAGACATTTATTTCATCAAACATCATATATTATAAAATAATCTCTATACTAATGGCTACTACCAAACTAGTCATGAAGCTCGTCTACATTCTCCTCATCCTATTCACCTTTACCGTATCTCCGGCGATCTCACACTCCCTGGACGATTGCGACAGCGGCTTGGAGAATCCGTGCATCAACAAAGCAAAGGCTTTACCACTCAAAATCGTAGCCATTGTAGCTATCCTTACGACAAGCTTGATAGGCGTAACGGCTCCTCTTTTCAGTCGTTTCATTCCATTCCTCCGTCCTGATGGCAACGGTTTCATGATCGTCAAATGTTTTTCTTCGGGAATCATCCTCGGAACCGGTTTCATGCACGTTTTGCCTGACTCTTTCGAGATGTTATCATCGAAATGTCTTAGTGATGATCCATGGCATAAGTTCCCTTTTGCGGGATTTGTCGCTATGTTGTCCGGTCTAGTCACTCTAGCCATTGACTCCATTACCACCAGCCTTTATACGGGCAAAAACGCGGTCGGACCAGTGCCTGACGAGTATGGCATTGATCAGGAGAAGGCGACTCACATTGTAGGCCACAACCACAGTCACGGTCATGGTGTTGTGCTAGCGGCTAAAGATGATGGACAGCTTTTGCGGTATCGTGTCATTGCCATGGTTAATGCATATATGAAAATAATTTGAAACGGTCTTGAATTCAACATATCATTTTAATTCAAATCATACATTGATATATATAACCAAATTAAACCATTGTTGAATTCCATGAATAGGTATTGGAGCTTGGGATTTTATTTCATTCCGTGGTCATTGGACTATCTCTAGGAGCAACTAATGATGCATGTACCATTAAAGGACTCATCATAGCTCTTTGCTTCCATCACTTGTTCGAAGGCATGGGTCTCGGTGGCTGCATCCTCCAGGTACAAATTAATACACATTCATAATATATAGTTTATGTCTCTTATATCAACTTGAAATATACGCTTATATATAATTTACGTAAAATAGGCAGATTTTACAAATGTGAAGAAGTTGTTGATGGCATTCTTTTTCGCCGGAACTACACCTTGTGGTATCTTTTTGGGAATCGCATTGTCGAGTATTTATAGAGATAACAGCCCAACCGCGTTGATAACGATTGGGCTGTTACATGCTTGCTCGGCCGGGATGCTCATCTACATGGCCCTCGTCGACCTTCTAGCTACCGAGTTCATGGGATCAATGCTCCAAGGTAGCATCAAACTTCAGATCAAGTGCTTCGCGGCGGCTTTGCTCGGCTGCGCCGTAATGTCGGTCGTCGCCATGTGGGAACATAATTAATACATTATTTGATTTCTTATTCATTGTACATTTGAGATATTTTTTAAAAAAATTGATTCATACTTTTAATTTGTATAGTGAGATACTCACATGGCAATATGGCATTGTGAGAATAATTAGTTATGACATTGTGTAAATTTATTTTTAAGAATGTGATGTTTTTCTTGAATTGTATTTAATTATCGGGCCGTGTTGATTGTCAATGTTCGTTATAAAGAGAGAAATTAGGTCTGAAATATACAGTCATGACACGGATATCAAAACTGATACGGATTAATACTATCTTATCAATTTAAAATTACACTATCTTACGATGGCTAGTTTTAAACTACACAATATTTCATGAGAACTACCAACATATAACAATAAGAACTCGATAATGTACTCTACAGTTACATAAACTCATAAATAACAAAAAAAAAAAAGCACAAATTTGTAGGTAATGAATTGCTTAAATAAATATTAACCATATTTGATCTCTTTCATTCCATTTCATGGTTTTTTCCGATGAAAACTGTAAATGGAATAACTGACTTAATTTGCAAAATTTGATACAAGTTTGAGTCCATTCTCGATTTACAAACAAAAGTTTATAACAACTGGAATCATCTCAAATATTTTTAAATTTTGAATCTCTTTTTTTTAATGGTTAATCTGATTAAAAATAAATGCAGCTTTACAGAGGTGCTTTTTGTTTAGTTACTACAAAAGATACTAAATCAACAGAGGAGATTGAGGAGGAATTTTGAATCTCTTGAGACAAATTATACCATTTTTTTCCAAAGTTAAAATGTATTATCTTGCAGTATTAATTTTTAGGACATATTAGTCTTAAAGTTCATTTAATATAATTTTAGCGTTACCGTTGCGAAATCATACACATTTTTTATCAAATTGTATGAATTCTAGACCTTTAACCATAATTTTCGCGGTAATCGGACTTCTATGTTAACTATATTAGTAACTAAATGTTTGTAGTTTTTAAAGTAGCTTCTACCATGTTCCTTCATCTTACTTTGCTGTTTTTTTCTTGCCCAATTCAATGAAACAAACGAAGTTTAGAATCAAGCCGAATCAGAAATTGTCGCAAATTAAAAAAACATATATCTGTTTTCCGACAGAAATAAAAAATAGAATATTTTCCCAATACGTAAAATCTTCCTAAATTATTTTTTTTTTTGTTTAAAAGTTTCTGAAACGAAATTGTCACGTCTGGCACGTACTGCTTCGTGCTCGTCCAACCCTGTGAAAACGTGGGAGCTCAACCACACAATTAAATAATATTATAAATCCAATTTGAAGTCTTAATTCTTTTATTCATTCTTTATTTGAAAACAAAAAACAAATGCTAACCGAAGTTGACGAGTTTGGAGGCATGCCATGGATAATTGGATAGATACTCGGCATGGACAGTATTGTATGTATTAGGATAATATATATATTTATTTTTACTATTATAATGATTCTGATGATTACTTTCATGAGAATCAATCTAATTAATTATGCCTACTTCTAGATAACATGCAAAATAGATTCCTTCGGTTTTTTTCTTTTCTCCATCATATAGGCGGCGGCATACTTACTTATTTCTATAATTGAAGTTCACTATAAACCACATCATTTGTTTAATCTTTTATATATTTTGATTTTTACATGTTTTAACGATATGAAAATATGTAAATAATGATAATGCTCAAATAAATGTATGCAGATAAATAAAAGGAAACTAGTTTCAATAACCATGAAACCGTTTATAATTAGGTTAATGACATCATGATCTTATAAGAGAAATTCCACGAAATACCACTTTTCAAATACCACTTTGCAAAACTGCCACCACGTCAAAATTTTTTCAAATATGCCATCTGTTTATCTGTATTTTTCCCATTATATCCTTAATGAGACATATCAATATTTTAGGCAAAACAGAAAAAACCTAGCTCGCTCACTCATTCTCCTATTAGAAATGGCGATTGTGATTTGTTCTCCAGTTTTC